>JAVVLW010004093.1:0-25000 GCA_034401795.1 Chaetoderma sp. LZ-2023a | reverse complement strand
TCTGAATGGTAAAAAACATCCTGATCTTGCTTACTTAATAAATTAACCATATGAAATATCTTCATGCAAATTTTTATGGGGTGTGCAAAAAATACTTGGGGGCGAAGTTTTTCCTGGCCTCGTGCACCGCGCCCCTACCCACACCCACACCCACACCACACCCCACACCACACCCTGCCCAACCCCCTTTCACAGGCCTCAGCCACACCCACCACTGATACTGTCTATACTATACTAATTTCATCACTCAAGTATCTGACGTCATAAACAAAGTTAGTCACTTGTTAGCCGCCATCGCAATCAGCGGACATAGGCCAGCAACGAATCGTCTTCTTGAGCGGAGCTATGTGAGCGGGCGTATGTTAGTACGATGCCACAAACGGAGAAATGGCCCAACAGTAACTATGTTGTCTGAATTCTATGTCGTTGGCGAATTTACAATGTTTTAAACATGCTTGTGACTATTTTGAAACTAATTTGACTGGAAGCTGTTTGGTATCATATGCGGCAACAGCTCTCAGTCAAATTAGTTTCATAATGTTCAACTGCTTACATGTATAGTTAGCTTGAAATTGTGATTCCGAGAATTCAGGCCTCAATAAAAGCGTTACGGTTCATTCAAATACATATACAAATTCAGCAACGCTTACAGCTAGATATTGCTGAGTCATGGGTAAAAATGGATCTGTTGATTCCAATCTTCAAACACAACGCCACATTGCAGCCGCATGGGTATTTATAGCATGTTTTATTTGGTTTTCTGATTAAACATCTTGCGGTTATATCTGTAGCCATTTGCAATACATTTCTAAGTATTGAAAAACGTGTCTCTTATTCAAAAACGTATGCTGAAGCTACACTGCAGAAACTAATTTTTATCGCAGTTGCCCTAATCTGCAAACATGGGTTCATATGGGAATTCTGCTTCTATCCATTCACTTATTACACCACCGTGTAGAAGATCACCCGACAGAGTCTGGCCACAATACTTGTTCGAGTAGGTCATAGCCTTTAGATCATTGCCTCGTTGCATACTGCCTATCGCATGCGGTGGGGTGACCTAAAAAGACACGGCTCGGTACGCTCCTATCAACAATGGATCTGAGGAAGCTAAATATTTTGGCTGAGGGCAAGACACAGTGGGCAAAGGCTAAGAACGACTGACTGTAGGATGTTTCTACTACTACAGCCGCAGAATACACTGACAATACATACATAGTACACACTGCATATCACCGGTGACAAACCAGATTCAGGTCTCATTTTATCATTTAAAGACTACTTTCAATGTACTGTTCAATACCTCTAAATATCTCAAGGTTGTCAAATCATTACCAAATGAACCATGTGGATTTACGGGATATCATATGAAGTGCTATAAAATGTCACGGCAGTTGTTAAGGAAACCCCAGCAAATGTGCACGCTGTCGTTGGGAGCACTCGTGTACCATTGCGGTCATCAACCCCACCAATGCGCCAGGTAAAACGTCAGGGACAAAAATATGTGTTCTGTAACAAAGTCCATTGGCATAAGCAAGGAATCTTTAAAAAATCTGGGGGGCAGATGAGATTAGAAAGACTGCCCATGTATTGAAGGATGACTAAATCCTTGCTAAAATCTCTGGGGCTGACTTAATCTTGAAAGAATTTAAATATCACCATTCGTGTACGGTTCTACTGCAGGCTGAGCGTATGTTAGAGTTAGAGTATGACTATACGCAGAGAAAGACGTCTAGCATCTTTGAAACAATATGTTCCTTGAAAAGTACGCAATAACTGTAGGGAGACTTGACTTTCTATCCTCAGTCTGCGCACAGTATTGGAATTACAGTGGGGATTTTGGTGAGAATGTTTTCTTCACAGCTAGTGAAAATTCTACTACAGATGTGACAGGCTGAAAAAACACTCTCATCTGAACAAAAATTCTGGGGTTCTAATTTACTCATCAGCAATATCAGATGAATCAGTCCATGTCTTCATGGCTATTATCACAATACACGTACTATAGTCATCTTCGCATGAAGTACAAAGATACATTTTATTGTCATCTTAATATGCGTGTAATTTGACGTTTGTAATTTGATACCTGACAATTATAGGAGAATAAGAATAATGATTCTGAAGACAATGATTCCGTGTAGGCCATATGGCAATGGACATACTGTAACACGCTCAACGTGGGGTGCAGAGATACTTTTTATTGTCATCTTGATATGTGTATAAGTTGGTGTCTGTAAACTGGCATCGGATGTTTATTTCATAATTTTCATAATAATGATAATGATTCCGAGTAGATCATGTGACACTTAATGTCTGAACATAATTTAGCAATTGTCATGTTAAGGACAAAGATACCTTTTATTGTCATTTTGACATGTCCTTAGTTTGATATCGGATGTGTATCTGATAATAACGATAGTGATTCTGAAGATAGTGATTCCATGTAGGCCACATGTCACTGAACATACATTAGCAATCTAGACGTGAAGTACAGGGGTGCCTTTTTGTGGTCATCTGCATATACATGTAATTTGTCACCACTACTAGGGACTTATTATACATCTTTCATCTCAAAGGTATAAATAAGTCTTAATTTGTCAGTCATGTGCCTGTTGACTTTTGCCCTGTTTGTTCTTAAGAAATGAGTTGTAATTCTTGGTAACTCAGGTTACCCGCAAATCTTAAGATTCTAATTAAAAATGCTAATTAATGGACCATGTGATCTGTGACCTGTGACTTGTTCTCAAGCTTAGAACTCACAATAAAACTCATTCTTAAGCAATGGATTGTTGGTTTTGGTTACAGTGGCACTTAATTTCAGACGTATACACCAAAGTCTAATTAAAAGTCTAATTAATTGATCACGTGACTATGCACATTTGTCCTGTTCTTAAGCATAGTAAGAACCATACACATGTTTGGTGGCAGCCAAGGCCTCATTGTAAACTTAATTTCAAACTTGTACTCAAAAGTCTAATGCAAAGTGCTAATTAACAGTAATTTTAACACCGTTCTTAATAAATCAGGCTACCTTCTAATCTTAAGATTCTAATTTAAAATGCTACTTAATTGGCCGTGTGGCTGGCGACCTATGGCATGTTCTTAAGTAAAGAATGCATGATAAACGTTTGTTCTTAAGCAATGCATTTTGGCTCTTGGCAACTTAGGCTACATTGTAAACTTAATTTCAAACTTGTACTCAAAAGTCTAAGTAAAAGTGCTAATTAACAGTAATAAACACCGTTCTTAATTAACCCTGAACCAGCTTTTTCATTCTTAAGTTACGAAATTTTGCAATTCAATTCTGAAAAGAATTACGCTTGTACATCAAATTTGGATTAAAACAGGTTTTGGAGGGATGTTCTAGTGGCGCCCCCTACTTTAAGCACCAACTCTGAAACTTAAGAATGGTCATTTTTATCCCAGCACTGGTCAAATCTTTTGTACTCAAATCTCTAATTAAATGCCAGTGGGCCCCCGGACTATATGTTCTCTTATGCAAGGAGAGATTTACAGCAATCAGACAGTGAGAGCGTCAATCCGTTAATCCGTCTGCCTGCCTGTCCGCCATACTATGTACGTGTTCGTCCCGCCGCCCGCCCGTCTATCACCAGCCAGCCAACAAATCAATCACTTCTCAGTCGGCTAGATTTAATCATTTACCTAATGCAGTAAGGTTGCAAGAAAGACAAATACGGTCAAGCAGACAACGCCTATAAGCGGGTATGAGTTGCCTCCCATTAATTTACATTGCTAAAGAAAGCGGTAATTACTAGATTTACAATTTACAGTTAGCGGAAGACACAGTAGAGACAGGATATTAGGCAGTCAGTAACCTGTAGAGTTTTCTGGAAATTGATAGTCGGGGAATGCAGGGATCGATCGATCCCAATAGGATAGCACCGATCTGTGCCTCATGTACATGCTGGCATAATCAATTACGTCACATGTAGGCTGACGTCAATCAAATTGCGTAATGACGGAATGATATATCTAGCTCCGCTTATAGTTACCTTGAAATTGGGAGTCTGGGAATTCAATTCCCAACACGGAGCTAGAAACGGGCGAGGAATAGCTAGGAGTTGGCGGAGAATAGATAGACATGGGCGGGGAAGAGCTAGAAATGGGCGGGGAATAGCTAGAATTGGGCGGGGAATAGCTAGAAATGGCGAAATCGAATTCTCAAGAAAGATAATCACGAATAAGAAGAGAAAACAATGCAGATGCAAGATATTTGGTAATGGATGGTCATGAATCCGATATTTCTATTCGATCAAGTCATGAAGCTGGAATAGCATCAAGTGTACGAATCATATATCTTTAATGGTTTTACTATTTAATACACATTGTGTTGAACATTTTGAAACTAAGTTGACTGACCACTGTAGGCAGCCAACAACACCCAGTCAATTTATTTTCAATATATTCAACAGTTTACGTGTATAGTTAGTAATCAGTGCATTTTTAACTATATGTTTATGTCGCCCAGTCAACAAAGTGTATCGCCTAGTGAATGAGAATTTTAACTACTGGGCGACAAGGCATTTTCACCTTTTACTTATGAGTACATACATATGTGAGCTCTTATTACTCATGAAGTATTGCTGTATAATAATACAGAGTTAACGAGTTACCACTCTCACACACTCCAATGATCAATGTCGCCCAGTCAAATTTGCTTTAAAAAATGCACAGAGTTAGTTACCTTGATAGTCGGATTCTGTTAATTCGGTGGTCGATCGATTCAAACGTGAGCAGAGCGTGGGCAGAGCGTAGCTAGAGATTGGCTGGGCATAGATGAAAGTGGATTCAACCATTAAGAAATATCTGTCTGTCCGTTTAAAAGTGAATGACTAAATAGGAGAAGTTCTGCTGAATATGTTGAAAGTAATTTGTCGGGGAGCTGTACGGGGAGTTGTACGGGGAGCTGTACGAGGAGTTGTACGGGGAGCTGTACGGGGAGTTGTACGGGGAGCTGTACGGGGAGGTGTACGGGGAGCTGTACGGGGAGTTATACGGGGAGAAGTACGGGGAGCTTTTGCGGCTTAAGTCAACAATAGGCTCCTGTTAAATTAGCTTCAAAATATTAAATATGCTGCCGTCATGCGTAGCTGGAAATTAGGAATCAGGGACTTCGGGGTTCAAAGCGTTGCTTAAAGGTGCATGTTCACGGCAAAATGGTTGAAAAAAGAGGTAAAATTGACGCTTAGAGGTTTAGATTGTGTACCTAAATAAAATGAAATGAAATGAAACGTAGCATATGATGATTTCCTTAATTAATATAATTAGCTAAGTTGTAAAATTGAATTCGATACCCGAGTCCCTAATTCAAATTCACAACTAAAACTTTATATTAATTTTAAACTCTAAAGGTATGTAATTTTAACGTATTTGTTCGGCCGATGTGGACTTTCAGTTGTCTGAAATTCGATCTATTTTATTAACAATCAATATTTTACACCTACACCCCGCAGGCCCATACGCCTTGCACCCCACGCACAACAATGTACAGCGGCCCGATACCATAATACGAGCATGTTTCATGACAGTTCAGACCGAAGCCAGCTAGAGGTGTAGAGACTGAGAGCAAGAATTTGGTTTCTGATCTCGCATGCCATCTGAAATAGAGTCACAAAATCTCCCACTCAGGTTGCTGACGTCATAATCAACTACTTCACATGCTAGCTCACGTCACACTCAAAGTGACGGACCAACGTCACGAAAGTCCAAAAGTCCTTCGCGAATCATTCTGACCATTTCTCCCCAATCCAGATTCTGCGTATGAAATTCCATGGCCAAGGCTATGGAGCGTCAACTATCCCTCCCAATTGATCCTGTTTTATGGTGCATTGCGTGTGAAATCAGAAACTGGTCCTATAATGGCTGTGGATTGGGAAGTAGTGCGTTGATATCCTGGCAGATTTAATAAATTTTGGCTCTAGATGATTTGTGCAGTAAGGTTAACAATCCAACATAACTGATTGTCCAGGTCATTGTTTATTTATTAACCTCGTGATAATCAGTGTATATTTTGTCACTTTACTCGCCATAATAAGTGTTATAAATATGTACCCCATATGCTGAGTGTAATAAACGTGAAACTGAAACTGAAACTGTTGGTGGCAGGTTCCTTTTTGACTACAGCCTGCGATGTTAGAAGCTATGATACACATCTTCTTGTGCCTATAATATATGGATAAATGAGTATTGCTGTGCTCCTCAATAATACCGATTTTGACATGCCTCCTCCTAGTATAGATGTCTCAATACACGTGACAGTAAATTCCATAACTTCCGGAAACCCACAATCCAAGGCCCTGTAGCTACTTCGCTTACGCTGAGAGAAGTTCAACTGAGTACCAATATTTTGTACGGCTTCTCTTAAAGGCACTCTGCCAGTTTCCAATACAATTGTCAGTCTTACTTTGTAGGTGCAAGCTTATCTATATAGTATCCTTGAAATTTAGTTTCTGGGAATTCAACTTTCAACATATCAAATTCACTCCAACACTCATGAAATATGTGCGGAGCTTTGAGAGGAATGGGCGTGATATAGCTAGAACTTTATATTTGTATTTACGCAATGTAACTTCCATAGCTGACTCAATAAAGGTATCCAATCTGCCAGTCAAGTATATGACGTCATAATCAAATACGTCACAGATAGGCTAAACGTCACAATCAAATACGTCATGCATGGCGCCCGTCATAAACGCGTAATAGTCCGCTAAGTTGAACGAATATTATGTCTACTATTTAATACACAGTCTGTTGAATATTTTGAAACGTATTTAACTGGACCGCGGGTGCTGCCATATGCAGCAACAGCACCCAGTTAAATTAGTTTCAAAATATTCAACAGCGTACCTGTATAGTTTTCCGGAAATTAAGATTCAGCCAGCTCAGAGTTCGATCGATCCCAACACTGGCAAAGCGTGGGCGGAGTTTAACTGGGAATGGGCGTGGCATAGCTAGCCATGGATTAATCAATTATGCATTATAGAATGAATCAAATAAACCTGGTGTTTTTCTATACTGCTTGGAATCAAGTGTTCAGCCACATCAACATGAGTTACATTGCTACAATTCTCAGAGCGTCCACAGATAGGCGTCACCTTTCACTATGTTGTAAATTTCATTCATTAACGCTTCTTGTGCCAACTTATAAAGTTGTAGGATAAGAAAACAGTTTACAAAGAAAATAGCTTTCTGTTAGCCTGCACATTTCTCGGTACCACTGCAGAGACTGTTTTGGTCAACTTGACCATAGCGTGACCATCAAAGGGTTAATGATCAAGACAATTTAAGCTTTCGCTTAGCCAGTGTCCATTTGCAGGCCGTGAGAAGATTATTTTTTAACAATTTACCAATGGAATGACTGGCTCGGTTACCGAGCCGGTAATTCCAGTGGTAAATTGTCAAACATACTCTTCTCCCGGCCTGTAGATGGACATCCTCACGACCACTGCAGAGTTCGGTTTTCTTAACAGGTTGTCTATTTTTTAAGTTGACACAATACTGGTTAACCGAATGGTTAGCTGAGTGGTTTTCGTTTTTTATCACAGTCTCTAATTATTAATATACATGTAAACGCCTAAATTTAAAATCTAAGTTGGCGTAGTAACATATCCACGTCAATGCTCAACTATTTACCTGTATGGTTACCTTGAAATGTGGATTCTGGGTATTCCAGATGCTGGGCGCATAAATCAATTCCAACAAGCTGAAAAGTGGGTGGAGCTTTGCCAGAAATTGAGAGAGCATAGCTGAAATAGAATCCCTTTATTAATCTTTTAAACGTGCATATTTACACAAGAATGCCTGAAAATTCAATTGTTAAAATGCTATACTTTTAGAAGCTTAAATTGTGTAAGACGTAATGAAACGAAATAAATCTTAACATATGATGATTTCGGTACGTATAATTTATTATAATTCTGTTAGTTGTGAATTTTAACTAGAGGCACAAGTCACTAATTCAAATCCAGAAGCTAAAAAAATAGTCATATGCTAAGTTTTAAGTCGTTTCATCGCACCTAGGCGCACAGTTTAAGCCTCTAAAAGCATACAATTTAAACAATTGTATTTTCAGTCATTTTGCTGTGAATATCCATCTTTAATATATTAAATAGTTATCCCTGGTACTTCACTAATATAACCTATTGATCATCCGCAATGTTGATGTATTTACTGTATTATATCTGTATGTGTATGGGAGCCACGAATATAAGGCCGTGTTCTCATACCGCCACTATTTCGGTAAATAGCAGGTAGGACCTATATCGGCTAGCGTTCTCAATGAACTGGCACTTGTACCGGAATAAATGCATTATTTATTTTGAAATTTAATCCAACAAAATCGGCGGTTTACCTTCCGATATATCGCTAATGTTGCCCTACGCGAACGCAGCCTATTCCGTCAAAATCTTCCAGGTAGCGTTAACATCAGCATTTTCTCTCACCGTCTGCCAGGTAGCGCTACGGTCGTCACGCTATCTCGCTGTCTACTAGGTAGCGCGCCTGTTCGGTCAGGGGCTATCTTCCAGCAGTGCGATTGCAAACCGATATATCGGCTATATATTAATCTACATAGAACACCAAATAGTTAAGCATGATTAGGCATTGAGAAAGAGGCCTTAGGCCGTGTTCTCACGAGAGACTTAACCGGTGTAACGCAATACTGAGGTATGGCGTTAATCCCGAGTAACTCTCCAGTAAGAACACGGCCTTAGGCCGTGTTCTCACCAGAGACTTAACAGGCGTACCGCAATACTGAGGTATAGCGTTATACCCGATTAACTATCCAGCAAGAACATGGCCTTGATCCGCGTCTCACTGGAGACTTAACCGGCGTAACACAATACTGAGGTATGGCGTTATTCCCGATTAACTCTCCAGTTTGAACACGGCCTTAGATCGTGTTCTCACTGGAGAGTTAATCGGGAATAACGCCATACATCACTATGGCAGTACGCCGGTTAAGTCTCTAGTGACAACCCAGCTTAAGACTCATGTCTTATGATGGCCCCATTTGAACTAGGAATACATTCTGTTTAACCCTTTAACCCGCGGATTTGCTCAAAAGAATTTCTTTTTCTCATAGGAAATATCCATTTGCAGACCAAAAGAAAACTATCTTTGATGATTTTACCGCTGGAATGACTGGTTCGGCTATCGAGCCAGTCACTGCAACGGTACATTTTCTAAAATACATTTTCTAAAATAGTCTTCTCTGGGTCTGCGAATGGACATTTCTCAAGACAAGTGCAGAAGCTGTTTTGGCTGACATGAGTGCTAAAATGTTGAACTAAGGATATTCAGTTGAATTGCTATAATTCTGTAACTGTTTCTTCGTCGTTGATGTTTTGTTTTAAAATAGCTAATACAGATCCAGGACTTTGTATTTGATCGATCGAAAATGTCGGGTTATTCCGACTTTCAAAACGGCACGCGGTCGTCGCGTTATAATGCGTAACTAACGGCGTGTTTCTCCGAGGGGAATTTATCGACCCTGAGGCAAACCTGGCATTAGCGGTAAATTACCCGAGTTGTCTTTTTAGGAAAGCATCCGTACTTGACATAATGCATACAGATAACGAGAGGAACGGAGATGAATTGTTCGACTGGGAGTCGACACCGTGGATAATATGAGATCTACACGCGAGGCAGATCTAATAAAGTTGTCCATTATAAACCAATGGCTATATTAATTAAGAATGGAATTCCCAAAATTCCAATTTCACAGCAAACATATATATGGTTTTTTTTAATATTTAAAAAATATCTTGCCTTAGGCAGCAACAGCTAGAAGCATGAAAATCGAATCTTTCGGCACGCGTGAGCAAGTACATATAGGGCTTACAGTTAAGTCTATCTGTAATGGACACGTGCTTTGGGAGTAACAACGTGGTGGTTCTTTAACCACTCTTGTATCGACAATGCGCTCAAAACGCTACTCATATCTATTATCCACTTAATGTCAAAGATCTTTCAAGAAAATTTAAATTTTTTTGCTAAGTGAATAGCCATTAACGGAAGACTCCAGTTCTAGTTATGCCGCCCCACCCCCTCTTTATGTAAGCTCCACCCACACCTCTCCCGTTTTGGCATCGATCTGTCAACTTCAGATCAAGCTCAAAGCTCAAAGTCGTATCTATTTATTTCTCATGTTTTGTAATATCCGGCTTATATTTAGGATAGAAATGTAGCTTCGGTATATAAACGAATATCTGTATGACCAGAGCAATCTATTCGAAAGTGAGCAAAACAAGTATGTGTAGGTCATGTTTGATTTGGTGTTCACAGGTCACGGTCAAAGATTTCATTTTCTAGTTTCCATATTTTGCCATATTCAGATCAAATTAAAACTAGACACCTGCTTTGAGTTCCGGAAGGCAAATGTTCGGCCAGTGTTCAGCAATGTGTCGTCTACATTACTTAACTGAAGTATATAGTGAGCACACGACACATTGTGGAACACTATTACGTAACGGAAAATGTTTTTCGCGCTCCTGAACGCATCCTGGATCTTGGTGCCTAAGAAAACATTCAGTCGATATATTTCTGTTACGTGAAATACCCACATATGACAGCACTATTGAATGCCAAAACAAAGCCACCGTCAAATGCCAATGGCCCTAACTTAGGACCCAAGCAAAGTTTCTGAAATCATTACCGTGGAGCCCTCTGAACGTCCATTAGGACAGCGAGCAAGCTATGATCCTTTCCAGGTTTGGGTTATTTTCGATTAACATATTTTGAAGTATACGAAATTCAATGCACAATAGAATAGTTCATGAAATACACAGTACTAATATGATTCAGAGCCGTTACGAGTTTTAGATATACAACAACCTACAAATATGTTTTAAAATCATATAATCTTATCTTCTAAGAGAGGGGTCCGTTTCTAGTCATACCCCGCCTATTTGGAATCAAGCTCCGCACATCCTTTACTCGTGTGGGATCGATTTAAAACTTTAAAGCCCTGGATTCCCATTAGAACCTGAATTTCGGAGTAACTAGATGCAATCTGTTCAATATCGTGAAATTAACATGACTGGGGCCGTTGTTGTAGCAGGTTAAATTCGCACCAAAACGCCAAGCAAAATGTACTTTCTAATTGTATATTTTCAAGAACAAACAATTGAATACACTTTACGGACATATCGATGTTGAAGACCAAGGCAAGTGACGTCCTATTGCTCGTGACATCAGCCTACATGTGACGTAATCGGGTTTCGCATCGGACACTTGAGCAACAGATCGAATCTCTCCGTTGCTAACACAATTATATTTACACAAGTCATTTCAATAGGTACTCTTTGCTCAACGCAGGTAGCCCCTTTTGAGCTACACATGCATCAATTCTGCTTTTTCATTTTGTTCTTCCGAATAGCATCAATAAATATACTATCAATAATGTTACACTGTTGTACATTTAGAGGCCTACATCGCGTGCACCGATGCACTGACACAACTTATACCTCCGCTCACCATGATCTCACTACGCTGAATTCAATATAATTCCTTCAATTATGAAATGGAATTCAACTTCACAACAACAAAAATTAAAATAAATAAACCAAAAAAAAACACCATACTAATTTACACAAAATGAAGTCATCATATGCTAAGATTCACTTCGCCTCACCACATCGCTGCACACAATTCAAGCCTCCAAAAGCATACACTCTTATCAAGTGTATCCTCACGAACTCCCGCGCAACCATGCACCTTTAAGGAGAGCACTCTTTGTATATTGATATCAGGGACTTCATAGAATTTTAGTTAATATAAAAGTTACATCACTCTTTCCATTTCCGTTTACTTTCGTATATATTTATACAGATTATCTACTGGCAAACATACATCGCTATATTTATACAGAGAATATTCTGCTTCGCATCGTAAAACGCTTATAGCTATAGTTACAAATATTATAGACCTACATAAAGTAAATATAAAGTAAACAAGATAGTTGCTGAAAATGCAGAAAACGAAATAAAAATAATGTTCGTGGCAATTTAGTCAAATGACTGTTCAACTGTAACAGTACTCATATATTATCAATAAAACTAAAAATATGCAAGGGATTTAATTCATTGCCGCATAACATGTTCACAGTTGCTAACAATACTTTTGGCAAGTTATAGATAGGCTGTCCCGTTTACCAAGACAGACGTATATGCAATACTAAATGTTCACGTTGAAATGCGAAAGAGCAAAAATAAGGTCATTTCAATATAACACATGTATCGTTGCTGTTTAAGCATATCATTATCAATCATAGCACTAGTATTTTTCATCAATGTTGATAGGCAAATCGCCCTTTTTCATTGACGAGTTTCATAATAATAACAGTAGATTTACACAGCCCTATTAATTTGTTGCGTTTTGGGCCATTGAGTAGTTGCTTCATTTTGAGTGTATTGGGTCTTGATCTGAAATACTTGCTTGTGTAAATATTTCTTTCCGCTGCTAAAGCCGTGTATTCAAGTGGAATTCGTCGCCTAGTGAATGTAATTGACAATAAAGTTCAAACGCTACTTGTTTCTTTGCGTATGCCCACCAAATCTCCCCACTTCCACTGTCAGTCTGCGGTGTCCAGTCTTGAATGTGCATAGCGCTCTAGATAGATTTGGTGGAAGGGATACCAAAAAAATTTTTCATTTGAATTCTTCTTTTAAAATCCTATAAGATATACACGTGCTGCTATTGACGATCTTACCTCTCTACTTCTGGATGTACTGATCCGAAAGCTGTTGTTTTATCATAGATTGTAACCAATCAACATTCGTAGAGTTCTGATTAGACCATATATCTGAAACTCCCGCGTTGTTTAATTGCCGTCCTATGTGATGTAACTAGGGGCCATTGAAATCATTGCTTGTATGGAAATGAAATATTAAAATGTATTGCCACGTGTTGATTTTTGATTCAGCACTAAACATTGGTTTCCCCCAGTACGCTACCATCCTAGTTTGTATTTGTATTCTAAGCGCTAATTGGCCTAACTCTCCATAAATCATTGCACACTGTGTGGCGCTTCTTTTTACGCCTAAGGTCATTTTATAGAAACGCATCTGTAGCTTTTCTGCCGGGCTATTGTTTTCATATTGCCGAATTTCACAGCCATACAGCATGATAGGTGCAATCATTGTTTCGAAAATCTATACCTGAATGCCAGAATATAACGGGAGATCTCTAGCCTTTACAATTGGAAGCCAGCAATAAAACATGGCTCAACAAACACATTTCAACTGATCTAACATATAAATGCTATTTAAATAAAGTAAACACGAAAAAGCACCGTGTTTCATTATGTAGACTAAGAACTGGGTCTCATAGACTAAATATTGAATTAGGCAGATGGCACAAACCAATACCAACACCACGCGCTGAGCGCACATGCCCTATTTGTGATGATGTAGAGGATGAATATGTCCTGTCTATAATGATTTACGCAGGAAATACATAAAACCATATTACTGGAAACGACCGAACGTTCACAAAACATCAGAAGTATTGATGTGTGCCAGCGAAAGTAGTATAAAGAAGTTAGCGGCTTTTGCTTACAATGCTTTTCTAGTACGTGACGAACGAACGTAATTGCGTTTTCTCCACTATAATCCATCGCATTTTCTTCTATGCCAATTTGGGAGGATAATTCTTACTTTTAACAGAATGCATTTTCTCATCACAGCCACGATTTCAGCTCTCAATATACAAACCTTTACTAAACCAGTGGCTATTTCGCCTCCATTGTAAAAGGTATACATTAGAGTTTTCAATTTTCAACAATTCGGTATGAGTGTGTGTGCATACGGTGTATGAGGGTGTGGATATGCGTCTGTATGTATGGGAAGTGGATATGTATGTAAGCGTGCATGCGTGAGTGTGCCTTTGTTGTGTGTGTGTGCGTGCGTGCGTGCGTGCGTGTGTATGTGGATGGCCACGAGAACGCGTGAGCGTATATGGACATGAGCATTAGTAAGTGGATAAGAGGGAGCAAGAAAGTTATTTATTAAAATAAATGCTAAACTAATGCCCTCATGCCATTACAATGGGGGAGTCAGTCAAACCATTCCCGTCACGTTGGAGAATGCGGTACTATTCTGATGGTTTATCACTGGAAGGACTGGCTCGATAACCAATCCAGTGGTTCCAGTGATGGAGTGTCAGAGTGGTCCTCTTTCGATGTGAAAGAAACAAATCAACGTTTCAAAACTCGATTTTTAATTTATAGGCATGAATTTGTGAAGGTGTGTGAGCGAAAGTGATTGTGTGAGCGCGTGCATCCTGGTCTCACTCCTCGCTTTTCTTTCGACCCGCTATTTCGAAAGCGAGGAGTGTTGACCTTAAGTGGTTTATATACTTAGACCGGATCCCACTCTTCGTTTCCCTTTCGACTTAACATATTTGGAAACTAAGGGTGGTGATATTGGAAATGGCATTATACTGGCTGAGTGTGGGTGAGAGAGAGAGAGAGAGAGAGAGAGAGAGAGATAGAGAGAGAGGGAAAGAAGGAGAGATAGAGCAAGAGAGAGAGAGAGGAGAGAGAGAGTGCGTGCGTGCGTGCGTGCGTGCGTGCGTGCGTGCGTGCGTGCGTGCGTGCGTGCGTGCGTGCGTGCGTGCGTGCGTGCGTGCGTGCGTGCGTGCGTGCGTGCGTGCGTGCGTGCGTGCGTGCGTGCGTGCGTGCGTGCGTGCGTGCGTGCGTGCGTGCGTGCGTGCGTGCGTGCGTGCGTGCGTGCGTGCGTGCGTGCGTGCGTGCGTGCGTGCGTGCGTGCGTGCGTGCGTGCGTGCGTGCGTGCGTGCGTGCGTGAGTGCGTGCGTGCGTGCGTATGTGCGTGCGTATGTGCGTGCGTGCGTGCGTGCGTGCGTGCGTGCGTGCGTGCGTGCGTGCGTGCGTGCGTGCGTGCGTGCGTGCGTGCGTGCGTGCGTGCGTGCGTGCGTGCGTGCGTGCGTGCGTGCGTGCGTGCGTGCGTGCGTGTGTGTGCGCGCGTGTGTGTATGTGCGTGCGTGCGTGCGTGCGCGCGTGTGTGGTGTCGTTGTTTTCTTTTATCAGTATCTTAGTTGCAAATCGGGCTATCGTGTGACCACGCTCGGTCTGTTGATGAACTACGGTCGATTTCCGTGGACAGCACACCTGAGCATTTTATAGCCCCAAATGCATAGGTGTCCCTTTGTCTGCTAAGGAAATCGACCGGTGGTTCATTGACGGATCCACGGCTGGCGCGGTGGTCCAGATGTATATGAATCAAATTAGCCTGCGAACATGACTGATTTAATAACATATAAAATATGAGACTGAATATGTTCTTGCAATTGTAATGCACTTAGTTGATTTGTCCGCCATATCGCGTTATGTGTAGCCATTTGCACTCAAGGGTCAAATGGCCTATTGCGTGAATAAATCTTTCTATCTGTCTATCTGTCTATCTGTCTATCTGTCTATCTGTCTATCTATCTATCTATCTATCTATCTATCTAAAAATCTATCTATCTATAGTTAATGCGAACATGGCTCTACAGGCCTTGTCATGCATATGCTTTATAGACCTGGTAAACCGTCCGTTATATGTAAATTTTACACCCACATATATATAATCATATACGATCTCTACATCTTCGCTGGCAAGTGTGACAGTGGGTAGATTTCTGACCTTGCCTTTTTCAAAGATCATTTCTTTTGTTTTTGATGCATTAACGCATAGCTTCCACATGTGTTAAATAAATCCCATTTAAAGCTTTTTTGCAGTTCTTGAGGCGATTCTGCTAATAATATCGTGTCACCCGCGTAGAACAGAATAAACAATTTTAGAAGTAGTTCCGGTTCATTCTTAGGCATTGATTCTGCTATTTGTCATAATTCTGAAAGGCCGTTGCAATTGGAGGATATCGTACTTTCCATAACATTTACAAATAATGCAAAGAGTAGTGGTGATAAAATTTCTCCCTGCCTCACACCGGTTTCACATCGAAAAACCCCAGAGATCGAGCTATTTGCAGAATCCCTAATACACGATGTAGCTTCATTGTGCAGGTTAAATATTAATGTAAACAGCTTTCGTGTAATATTATTTGACAACGGTTGCATCCATAAATATGAACTATTTACACAATCAAATGCTTTGGTGTAACCCACAAAACACCAGTACAATCATTTGCCCTTTGATACATATATATCGATGAGAGCTTTTAGTGCAAAGATATGATCACTTGTGGATTAACCCGCTCTGAACCCAGCCTAAGGCAGCAATGTCTTTCAATTAAATTATGTTCAAAGATTCAACAAAACATTTTTTTACATCGTGTTCAAAATTGTTTTCTTTCGGAGACATTTATTAATTAGCGTTAAGAAAATAATTTTTGTGTCACTTTTTGAGGGCCCTGGCAATTGGGGGGGGGGGGGGGGATGTGCGTCGTGCATAAATGTAGCTGTTGCATTGCCTTGAGATCGTCCCTGAATGTTAAATGTGAAATTAATGTCACATTTAACCGTATCCAGGTATTATCCAACCTAGATCCATGGTACCGGTGTTTAACTAAAATTCTCGCTCCAGGAAATCCATTTCTGCTATGGAAATGCTCCTTAGGTCAGATCCATAATATCAGATCAGTTTAGATGTTATCCGGTTAACAAGCCAGCCATTCCAGTGGTAAGTTTTCAGAAATAATTTCTTGGTATGCAAATGGACATTTCTCAAGACAACCGCAGAAGCCGTTTTTGGCTGATATGAGTGTTAAAGGGTTAACAATCGCTTTTCAACACATATACACAATAAATGACACATTTCTTTTTTACGTATCGAATATTCTGCTAGGTATTTTGAAACTAATTTGACTTGTGGCTGTTGCTGCTCTAGCTGCAACATGTTCCAGTCAACGTGGGTTCACAGTATCTAATAGGTATTAAACTACAGACAATGACATTTCAAAGGGGTAACAGGGTAACACATATTATGTAGACCCGGAGTTAGGGTCTACCTCGTCGCATAACAGGCCTATTGCGTATAGGCAATTGATGCGCAAATTGTTCATCATTAACAGGGTTCCACTCATTGTTATATTTTGGGCCATTCTCCAGAAAAAAGCCTCAGGTTAAGATGATTCGAGATAATTGGCATTTCCATATTTGGCAGTAAATCACGATGACAGCGGGACGTTATCAGCGCTTTTACCGACATCCACCGTTAACGCGTTAACGGCTCGATTCGGTGAAGAATATTAAAATATGTTCTTATTGAATGTCCATTTGCCGGTCAAGAAATGATAATTTACCACTGGATTTCAAGTGGTATATTTAAAAAAAATAGTCTTCTCTTGGCCTGTAAATAGACATTCCTCAAGACCACTGAAACGACCTGATTTGGCCGGCTTTGCCATGAAAGCGTCACCCGCACGGTCTCATTTATTCTCGCATAAGAAACCAATAAACATATTGTAATTAACCTTTACAGATTTGGATGTAATCTAGTTTTACGGGCGAATGCGGAATCTATGAAATTTGCTGAGGATAGAGATTGAAAGCAATCTGATTGGATGTTGTTGCAACGGCATTCAGTTAAATCATTTTCAAGACATATAGTAGGAACTCAATTGATGAATTCATTTCATCCATCAATCGCATGACGTCATAATCAACTACGCGACGTGTATGATGATGTCATAATCAATTATGTCACGAATGGCTCGATTTAATACGTCTTAAACGCTCGCTTAATAGAACGTCATGTTGTACGAATTGTATGACTTCACTATTTAATAAGCATGTTGTTGACTATTTTGAAACTAATTTGGCTGGGTGATGTTGCTGCCGTAATGTTCAACAACATACCTGTACAGTTTTCTGGAAAGTGAGGTTCAAATAGTGCCGGGATCGATTGATTCGAACACAGGCAAAGCATGGATGGAGCTTAGTTAGAGATGGGTGGGGCATAGTTAAATCTGTATTTCTCCATTGTAACATGTCAGAGAAAATCCATATTTCATAACTGTCCGAAGTTTCCCAAAGATCTGAATCAGCGCTGATGCTAATGCTCGGTAATACACGGGATTATTCCATCATTACCTTTCGCTGTCTGTTAATCTGTCTGCTGATCTCTGCCTGTATGTGTGTAAAATTTGATTGATATGGCTGACAACGCTGGCTATGTTGCTGCTGTTGCAACGACTGCGCATCGCAATTGGTTCATATTATCCTCTCTCTGACGTAGAAAAAGTACCATCCCACCCACCAGCCGCCTGCACGGCCGCCCGCCCACCCACCCTCCCGCTCACCCATGAACCAGCTCGTCCGCCCACTCACTCGGCAGCCCGGCCGCGCACCCCCTCCCCACACACACACACACACACACATATATATATATATATATATATATATATATATATATATATATATATATATATATATATATATATATATATATATATATATATATATATATATATATATATATATAATATATATATATATATATGCCTGCCTGCCTGCCTGCCTGCCTGCCTGCCTGCCTGCCTGCCTGCCTGCCTGCCTGCCTGCATGCCGGCCTGCCTGCCGGCCTGCCTGCCGGCCTGCCTGCCTGCATGCCTGCCTGCCTGCCTGCCTGCCTGCCTGCCTGCATGACTGCCTGCCTGCCTGCCTGCCTGCCTGCCTGACTGCCTGCCTGCCTGCCTGCCTGCCTGCCTGCCTGCCTGCCTGCCTGCCTGCCTGCCTGCCTGCCTGCCTGCCTGCCTGCCTGCATGCCTGCCTGCATGCCTGCCTGCCTGCCTGCCTGCCTGCCTGCCTGGCTGCCTGCCTGCCTACCTGCCTGCCTGCCTGCCTGCCTGTCTGCCTGCCTGCATGCCTGCCTGCCTGCCTGCATGCATGCCTGCCTGCCTGCCTGCCTGCCTGCCTGCCTGCCTGCCTGCCTGCCTGCCTGCCTGCCTGCCTGCCTGCCTGCCTGCCTGCCTGCCTGCCTGCCTGCCTGCCTGCCTGTCTGCCTGCATGCATGCCTACCCGTCAACCAGCCCGACCTCATGACCGCTGACTCACCAGCCTGCCAGTCTAGCTGTCATTCCGTCTATCCATCCGTCCATATATATATATATATATATATGCCTGCCTGCCTGCCTGCCTGCTAGGCTGCCTGGCTGCCTGGCTGCCTGCCTGCCTGCCTGCCTGCCTGCCTGCCTGCCTGCCTGCCTGCCTGCCTGCCTGCCTGCCTGCCTGACTGACTGACTGACTGACTGACTGACTGACTGACTGACTGACTGACTGACTGACTGACTGACTGACTGACTGACTGACTGACATACATGCCTGCCTACCCGTCAACCAGCCCGACCTCATGACCGCTAACTCGCCAGCCTGCCCATATAGCTGTCATTCCGTCTATCCATCCGTCCATCCACCCGTCCTTCTGTCTATCTGTCGGAAGTTGTGTCTCTTCGATTACTGTTAGAGTACGCTCAAATTTAAACACTACAAGCAAACAAATAAATACACTAACATATAAACTAACGAACGAATGAACGAATGAATGCATGAATGAATGAATGAATGCATGAATGCATGAATGCATGAATGCATGAATGAATGACTCAATCAATCAATCAATCAATCAATCAAACCTCCCCGCCTGCCCGCATGCCTGCCTGTCTGCCGCCCGCCCGTCCGCCCGCCAGCCCGCCCGCCCATCCGCCCTCCTGCATGCCTGCCTGCCTGCCTGCCTGCCTGCCTACTTGCCGGCATGGATGTCTGAGTGACTGACTGACTGACTGACTGACTGACTGACTGACTGACTGACTGACTGGCTGGCCGACCGACCGGCCGGCCGGCCGAACGACCGACCGACCGACCGACCGACCGACCGACCGACCGACCGACCGACCGACCGACCGACCGACCGACCGACCGACCGACCGACCGACCGACCGACCGACCGACCGACCGACCGACCGACCGACCGACCGACCGACCGACCGACCGACCGACCGACCGACCGACCGACCGACCGACCGACCGACCGACCGACCGACCGACCGACCGACCGACCGACCGACCGACCGACCGACCGACCGACCGACCGACCGACCGACCGACCGACCGACCGACCGACCGACCGACCGACCGACCGACCGACCGACCGACCGACCGACCGACCGACCGACCGACCGACCGACCGACCGACCGACTGACCGACCGACCGACCGACCGACCGACCGACTGACTGACTGATAATTAAACCAAACACACATTCAAATATGTGAGGAGCAAGCGAATGAACGCATGAATGAACGACTGAACGTGAGCTAGTTAGCAAGCCGGCGAATCATCAACAAGCAATCAAACAAACAGGCTGCCCAATGGACCTTTCCATGCTTATCCGTCTATGACGTAGTACGACACGTGGTCCGAATTGTATGTCTTTACCATTTATTAAACGTTCTGGTAAATATTTTGCAACTAATTTGACCGGGCGTTGTTGTTGGCTTTGGCAGCATCTGCGCCAAGCCAACATATTTTTAAATTTTGAATAGCTTACATGTATAGTTTTCTGGAAATTGATGGTCAGGGAGTTCAGAGATCGATCGATCCCAACACGGACGAAGTATGGGTGGAGCTTAAATAGAGATGGGCGAAGCATAGCTAAAACTGGAGGGTCATGAAAACAAGGCCCATCGCAATACCTGCCTTTGTTCTTACGTCTTGAAACGTTAGTTTGCCATATTCATGCCGAGAAAATAAAATTCAACACATGCACTAAAATCTAACAGCTATTCTGCTGTGAATTTTGAAAATAATTTAACTAGAGCGGAAAGACTCCAATCAGTCAAATTACTGACATTTAACTGTTTCACGAGGAAACCAGCCAAAACCGCCCCCCGCCCCCCTCAGTGGTCTTGAGGAATGCCAATTCGCAGACCAAGAGTGGACTATTTTTTTAATTTTCCACTGGAATGACTGCTTCGATAACTGAGTCATTCATTCCAGTGGTAAACTTAAAAAAAAATAGTCTTCTCTTGGCCTGCAATGGACAGTCATTAAGCAAATATTAAAATTTGATTAGCAAATTCTATTCACGGATAATCTTACAATATTGAGATATTTAAAAAAACGTAAACACTTACCATTAAGCTTGATCTTAAGTTGAGACACCGAACCATTAGAGGGCAGTTCTGTAATGGTCTGAGTGAAATAAAGAAAACTGAAACTGAAGCGTCCCAGTATGGTAACTTCAAGGCAACCATAGACCCTAAATGTACGTTGTTAAACATTTTGAAAGTAATTCATCAGATACATGTTGCAGCCTCCAACCAAATTGGTTTCGAAATAGTCAACACATTTCCCCTGTTTAAGACTATATGCTCGGCCTCAACGTGGCGCAGGGGTGTAACCCACTGGGTGTAAATCCAGACATTTGGAGGGGCTAACCAGAGCATTATGCACAACGCAAATGAATGACACTTGGAGATCGAATCAAACGAAATGGTGCTCGCCCTGTGAGGATCCGCCAGGCAGGTGCAGCGCCGGGCTCCACGCCTCGAAGGAGCCCACCCTCAGCTACTGGAGGTCCTATCAACTCGTCTTGTGGAGCCAGGAGACGAGGATGGAGAGTGGAAGAACTGCAGAAAACCACAGATTTCATCTTGAGAACGGCTCTCCAAGTGTGATACCAAGCGATCGAAAAGAAGAAGAAGAAGTCAACACATTTCTTACATTGTAGACGATTTATCGTATTGCGTATTTCGGTTTTGCAAGAGTTAATGAATACGGATTTGTCTTCAATCTAAGCAATAACAAATACAATCATGTTGTAAGCTTTTATAGTCTTCTTTTGCAACGTCAGCAAAACAACCCAGCACAAATATTGCCGTCACTGGCTATTTTTCCAATTCAACATTCCAAGCGCGAATGTCTAAATTTATTCAAGAAAATCGAAATAACTGCTTATTGAATATTCATCTGCAGGCCAAGAAATTTTGTTTGAAAATTTCCCACTGGAATGACTGGCTCAATAATCGAGCCAGTCATTCCAGTGGTAAATTTTTAAAAATGTATTCTCTTGTCCTGCACATAGGTATTCTTCAAGACCACGCCAGAGGCCGAAGTTGTCCGGTTTCGCCATGAACGGGTTACATATCGCAATGATGTAAGATGTTGGAGTCTTCTTTTGCATGCCGAAGATCGGCAGATGTTATTATGTATGTATCATGCCAGATACTGTAGGTGTCTCGGCTCTGATTGCTAGACCATAATGATGACTACATTCCGAATGGACCTTTTCCAGATTTACTTATGCCCCGCCCATCTCTAGTAAAGCGTCGCCCACACACCCACACGCTCGTGCTGGAATCGGTAGAGCATTGCACCACAGAAAATTATACAAGTAATCTGTTGAGTATTGTGAAACTAATTTAGCTGTGGCAGCAACAGTGCCCAGTAAACTCAGTTTCAAAATATTCAACGGAATGGTTATTAAATAGTAAAGACATACAATTCGTCGAACAACGCTTAGTCCGTCTTTAAGTATGCGTTAGTGATGTACTTATTTACGTCATTCATGACGTCATTTGTTTTGATATCATCCTACACTTCATGTTGTTGATTATGACGTCATATGACGGACGGATAAACTGGAAAGGTCCATTATCAGCACCTCAATGCGTAATAATTACTGTCTTTGGAGTCGCTATGAAGAGGGCAGTGGTGACGCCACATGGGCGCCATGTGGTCTGGGGATGGGGTGTTGGTCAACTGACCCCTCCAAGAATGCTTTGCCTCCCCCCTACTTGCCACCCACCCTCACTCCACCCCGCCCCACCCCTACAACCACCCTTTGAATAATTTGCATGAAGATATGTCATATAGTTTGTTATGCAGAAAGTAAAATAAGGATGTTGTTTATCACTCGAAATGCAGGAAATGGTTTCTCATTTTCAAATTCACCCCCCCCCTCACCGGCCCTCGAACTTTCCACCTATTATGAAGGTGATTAACCAGCCCCTCTCTTTCTCCCTTAAACTATTTCCTGGTGCCGCCACTGCAAGTGGTCGAGAACCAGTATTGTATGGCAGCGTTGTTAGCTCACCTAGGCGAGCTTATACAATCGTGGTTTGTCTGCATGGCTGTCGTATGTTAACAATTGTGGCACCTTTCGCAATTCGTTGATTGATTAAAACTAAATTTGGTAGAATTGTTCCTTTAGGAAATATTTATTGGGCCTATGAATATGAAATGGTCGCGCCCACAAATAGTAGCGGTATATCCATTGCTATATTTTCAAAGTATCGAAAGCTACATAATGGGGAAAATACGTTTGTGGCACATTTCGACATTTATCAATGGATTATACTAAAATTGGCAAATATGTTCTTTTATGCAACATATATTCGAGCTATGGATATGAAGTGACGATGTCCTTAAACAAGGGCCATAATTCTGGTTCATTAAAACTTAAATTATTCAACCCTATTAAAGAACATTTGTCTCTTGAGTTCTTGATGGATTAAAATCCCAATTTAGCAGATATGTTCTCTGAATATGAAGAGCCCACACCTTGAAATAAGGGGCATGCCTCCTGTTGACAGGCAGACAGACAGACAGACTAACAACACAAAGAAACGGGTTTTAAGTAGTGAATCATAATATGTGTCACGTTTCATAAATTGCTAATGGATTAAAACAAGATTTGGCAGAACTGTTCATTTAGTACCCTACACTTTAATCACTTGACAATTGGTATCAGGGATGACTGCCACATTAATCAATGCTACTTTTCCCATTGGTCAATCATGCCAATATTCTTGCATTTCCTCATCCAAATCCTTTGGTAACTGTCAGTGTTGTGACACTTGGGCCATTGGTCAATATTGCCTTTAATGGCGACACCATTGATCAATGGTACTTTTCCCAGTTCTCAATAATGCCAATGACACTAGTATTCATGCATCTCCTCATCCAAATCGCTCACCGTGCCCATTGTCTCGCTGTGCCATCTGCTGGGTAAATACTGTTAGGGATTCCTGCCCCATTGGTCAATGGCACTTTTCCCATTGATCAATAGTTTCAAGCACTGAATTAGCTTACTATTCGTGCTAAGAACCATTGCTCCATTGGTCTATGGCAACAGTGGTGCTTGCCTGATGGACCAATGGTGCGTGTTGTGCATTAATTAATGTAAACTGTGTACAGTTCATCATTAGCTAAGTGAGAACTATAATAGCTATTGAGCCATTTATTGTATCTAATTACGTTAATTGCCCATTTGGAACCTCACAATTCTCGCCTTAAAATCAGAATGCCATTTAATCAGTATTCACCTTTCCAGAGTACCCACCCATCATATGACGTCATAATGAACTGCGTGATGTGTACAGTGACATCATAATGAATGACGTCATGAATGACGTCGATAAGTACGTCACGAACGCATATTTGAAGACGGTCTATACGTTGTTGTACAAATTGTTTGCTTTTACTATTTAATAAATATTCTGTTGAATATTTTGAAACTAATTTGACTGGGCGCTGTTGCTGCCATAGGCAGCAACAGCACCCAGTCAAATTAGTTACAAAATATTCAACAGCTTCCCTGTATAATTTTCAGGAAATTGATAGCTAGGGCATTTGAGGATGGATCAATCCCAACACGGCGAGGTGTGGTGGAGCTTAGCTAGTGATGGGCGGGGCGTAGCTAAAATTGGAACGGTCCATTAGACATACACGTGTTTTCCGGTACACCCAGCGAGTAAGCCACCAGCAGCCCACACGCAATTAGGAGATGCATTTATTCAGCCGCACACATATCTATACGACACGCGTGGACGTAGTTACGTGGTGCGTATTTCTATGCCCTTATAAGGAGATGGTGATTGGCATTTAACGCTGCCATCGATCGATCTTATTTTCAAATAATGAATCGAACACACGCGGTTAACATTCCGGCCACACAGCTAATGCTAATCTAAGGTCTATTATTAGTCTGTGTTCACACTATAGTTTTAATCCGGAGGA
>JAVVLW010004092.1:0-124589 GCA_034401795.1 Chaetoderma sp. LZ-2023a | reverse complement strand
TTTGCACAATTGGAATAATGACAGAAAAGGGACTCCTTAAAACTAGTCACTTTTCAGTCCTCATTTGCATAATTTGAATGAGGACTGAAAAGGGACTCCCATAGGGGTTGCAATACTAAACTGAGGACTGAAAAAAGAAGTCTGGGGATGAAAAGGGACTCATGTTGAACTGCATTGGGGGACTATAATAAAATAAACTGAATTTTGGTAAGTGTGAAACATAGCTAGAAATGGATCATGCTATTTTCCATGAGTCTCTTTGAGTCTGATATTAGACCAGGTGTGAAGTGAGGCATCAGCTCTCATGTACAATTTTCCACAAAATATGTTATTCCATTTTAGGACCTTAGACCATAAACTGACCAGCGAGACAAGTTCATAGTGCTCTTGAACTTTGACCTCAATACCAATGTACTCAATCTCTGTGATATTAGGAAGCATGTGTCCAAGTTTAGTCCCAATAGGGTGAAACCCAGCCGAGATATAACGGTAACCGTGATTGAACGCTGACAAACAAATAGATAGATGGACAGATTTTAATTTTCGCCAATAATAATAACCTGAACACATTTATTACAGTAACTGTAACTGAGCCAGTCATTCCAGTGGTAATCTAAAAAAAAATACTCTTTACTTGGCCAGCAAATTGACATTATTTAAAATAACCCATCTTGTGCTAACAGTGCCTCAAAGCACTCAAAATACCACTTGATATATCAATTAAACATTTTGATGGTCAATATTTTTCAAGATATTTTCATTTTAGAAGTCTATTTTTGTAAATTTACTACTGAATTTTTTTCTGCCGGCTTGATCATTAAAGAGGCAATGGTAAAGAAAATTAAAGCTTTATCTTAGCTAGTTTCTATCTGCAGGCCAAGAAAAGAGTACTTTTGAAAATTTGCCAATGGAATGACTGGCTCGGTTACCGAGCCAGTCATTCTAGTGGTAAATATTCAAAAATACAGTTTTCTAGGCCTTTCAAATAGCCATGTCTGAAGACCACTGCAAAGTAGTTTTTTGGTCAGTTTGACCATTAAAGGGTTAAGTTGACACAAGAGGGGTTAAGGAATATCAAATAGGCCTCTTCTTATATGCCCATGTTATGTGGGGTGGCTGAGGGCGGGTCATAGTGATTGAATAGTAAGTATGTTTAGGTGGTTAATAAACCTACGACCAACCCCAAGAGGAGTCTGCGGTCGATGCTATTACACCACCAACATCTATACCGTTCAATCACTACTTACTAAACCCGTAGAATTAGCCAGTGCCTTACTTCAAAACCAACCGGTGGGTGGAGATTTGAGCTTTTAAAGGAATGGTGAATAAAACATAATCAACCACGGATAAAGTAACACGATTAAAAAGTGCAATTAAATCAACTTTGATTACAAACTGATCCAGATGAACTAAAAGTTCTAGGAAATATAATAATAAACTAGAGAACATTTACTGAAGTACCCGTAAATCTGCGATGTCTGGCCATGAAGAAATAGCATAAGGCCTCTTCTAAGGCCATTGAACAAGTCTGATGATGATCTAATACAAACTCTATGTCAAGAGAGAGAGAGAGAGAGAGAGAGAGAGAGAGAGAGAGAGAGAGAGAGAGAGAGAGAGAGAGAGAGAGAGAGAGAGATAGATAGAGAGAGAGAGAGAGAGGAGAGAGAGAGTCACATTTCAACGCTCAATATTGAGAATCCCCATACATTTCCTATGGGGAGTTTTTCGCCCACTCAAATGTGGGAAGCTCGAAAACTATTGGGTGGATCCAAAATAAAAGTAATAGCCATAGATTGTGGCGTGGGCCCTTAAGTTAACCAAGTTTGCTGTTGGTCAGATCAAACCTCTAAAAGGAGATGCGGTCCAAACTTTTGAAGGAATAATACCTGAGTAAATATAATAATCTGCGATTTACATCGCAGATTAATTAAAAATGTCACCAATAATATTATACAGATGACCTCTTAGTGATGAGATGAGATCGGAAGATGTGCCTTTGTTTACAATGGTTATAAGATTAGTATGATTCTGGAAAAAGGAGGCAGCTGTACTCTGATCTTTACGCAAAGGTTGTTAACCCTTTAACACTTATATCAGTCAAAAACGGCTTCTACAGTGGTCTTGAGAAATGTTAATTTGCAGACCAAGATAAGACTATTTTTGAAAATTTACCACTGGAATGACTGGCTCGATAACCAAGCCAGTCATCATACCGGTGCTAGGTTTTAAAAAATAGTCTTCTCTTGGTCAGCAAATGGGCATTTTGTATGAGAAAATTCTAATTTTTTGAAAAAATTTGGGTATTAAAGGGTGCAAAGATAATTTACCTTTCCAGCCTGCAACTGTATTGACCTCATAGACGATGATCCGACGAGAAAATTTAAAGAAGTTGCTAAGCTATGAACATCGTGAACTTTGCCAGTGGTAATATGTCTGACTCTTGTGGAAGTTTGTGGAAAATTTTAATTGTTTCTCAAATCCAACATAAGATGGTTTACTTAGATGTCTGTCAGGAATTTGACACTGTTCTGGATACCATTTAATAATTTCATAAACATTGATTCTGAACATATCCAGCCTGAATAACTTCAACAATAGATGATACGGCTAGAAGAGAGAAAGATGTATCATGCCATGAATAGCCATGAACTTTTACATTTATAATTTGTTTGTCTACCAAGTCTAGTTTGTGGCATATTAAAAAGTACCACAAATACAGGGAGTAATAGTTTTCTCTGACATCGGGCTCAATACCTCTTCCGTGTAAGTGACCCTAAAATGTGAAGAAATCATTCTTTTAACCTTCACCACTATGACGTCAATATTCTATCTTTTACTGCGTCAGTAGCAAAGAAACTGGTGTACATTTTCCAACGATTTTGCTGGAAGATGTTGCTGTCTCTGACAGCAACATCTTCCACCAAATTTGTTGAAAAATTAACACTAGTTATTCATTTAATTTAATTTAAAAATTTCAAATTTTGACATCAGAGTGCTAAGGGTTAAAAGTAGAGTGGATATTATAAGTAAACGTCCCAGACGTATAAATACTGGTCTGGCGTTTTGTTAGCTTACTAAAATACTTACCACTCAATTCACTGTATGCTTAATAAGACCACTGTCTATTAATCCCAGAAAAAAGTAACCTTTTCATTTCCATGACTCATTAGATTCCTGATAATCTCAAAACAATCAGATGCATTCCATCATTGGATATCAATACTTGCATCTCTCTATTGCTTTGGAGAGGCTTTCAGCCCATAGGAACCGGTTCCTATACAATTATACAGTATATACCATAACGAGTCCTAGTTCAGGCGCGGAACGGCAGTATGAACGCAAACGAGTCCTAGCCATCATTAATCGTTGAAGAAAACACATACACTAAAGAAATTTGCAATTTAACTATGTGGGGTGGCCGAGGTGGGCCCCAGTGAATTGAGTGGTAAGTATTTTAGTAAGCTAACAAAACGCCAGACCAGTATTTATACGTCTGGGACGTTTTGTAACACAACAAAAATACTAAGCCACTCAATTCACTGTATGCTTAAACATAGAATTGGTCAGAGCCAAGTAAATGGTGGGTTGGTAAATTGCAAATTAGAAATGAAAGGTTAATAATAAACCATAAACTCAAAATAATCAATTAAACAAAATGAGTGCTGAATATCACACACACACACGTGTCTGGCAAATAAACAAGATAAAATATCTCACCACTGAAATAATCAGACACAAGATGAAGAGCAAGACGACTAACAAGAGGAGCTAGGCAAATGAGACTTGGCTTGAGTGGCAAAATTTGTAATATTACGAAAGAAAGCTGCGGATGGACTCTGATCTTTCAGATAAAACTTTATAAACGTAGATTCTGACTTCCAACCGGCAACCTTCATAATATCCTCCAATGATAGACCTGTAAAAAGAGCAAAGGAGGAGGCCATACCACGGACATCATGAGCCTTAACTCCAACTAACTGTTTGTCTCCAGGAGATGCAATCTCGTGGCAAACTTTAATAGTATCCGAAATCCAGCGGGTGATTGTTTGCAGAGAAGCGGGTTTACTAACTAAATCTAAGAAAGTAATCCATAGATGTTTAGGATCAGCTCTTTTTAAATCAGTACGTGATTTATAAATCTTCAGAGCTCTTACTGGACACCATGTTTCATCGGAATCTGAAAAGTTGGTCAAGCTTTTAAGATAGATAGGTTGAGCTGGATTGCGAAGAGATTGCGTTTTAGACATAAAATCTCGTCTAGGATAAAGAATGAGACCATCACCCACCACTTTGAATCTATCATCTTCTGCCGACAAAGCGTGGATCTCAGAACGCCTCCTAGCAGAAGCAGCGGCGACCAAAAAGACAGCCTTCATAGTTAAGAATTTCAAACAGATTGTTTCCAAAGGTTCAAAGTGTTTACCAGACAAGACTTGAAGTACAAGAGCAAGATTCCATGAAGGTAAGGGTTTCTGAACAGGAGGACGAAGATTACCCATACCTCTGATAAAATCTTTCAAAATTTTAACATCCTTAGGGTTTTGATCCTTAAGACAAGGAAGAAAAGATGCTAAAGCAAAACGATAGCCCCTCACAGTATAGGCAGAAAGATTTAAGGTATCAAAAAGGTATGCCATAAAATCTAAGACTTGATTTAAAGATGCAGAATTGGGCACGATACTGTGTTCGCCACACCATCTTTTAAAAATCTTAAATCTACCCTGGTATATTCTCCAGGTAGAGGGACGCCTAGAACTTGACAGGATTTCTTGAGTTCGGACAGAAAAAGCGTTCTGAGAGAGAGGCTTCTGGAGAGTTTCCAGACGCACAGATTGAACATTTGAGGATTTGGGTGAAGACACCTTCCCTTGATCTGAGACAGCAGATCTGGATAAAAAGGGAGAATCCGAGGAGTTTCTACTAATAAGTCCAGAAGATCCACTGACCAACTTCGATTGGCCCAGAAAGGAGCGATTAGGAGGATAACACATTCCTCTTGGCGTATCTTCTTCAAGACAATTGGAACCAGAATGGTCGGAGGGAAGGCGTACGCAAAAAGACCTGTCCATGACTGGGATAGAGCATCCACTGCTAGAGCCCTTTCCTCTGGATAGGGAGACATGTAAGTGCAGATCTGTGCATTTATTGCTGTCGCAAAAAGATCTACATGGGGATTGCCGAATAGAAGAAATATCGACTTCACTACCGATCTCTTGAGTTGCCATTCCGTGTGTGCAAATTTGCTTGGACGTGAGAGTTGATCTGCTAGAAAATTCATTCTGCCAGGAATGTGTGAGGCTGACAGAAGAATTTCCTGATGACGACACCATTGGAGAAGGGACCAAGTCTCCATGCAAAGGTAAGATGACCTTGTCCCCCCCTGTTTGTTGATATAAGCTACCACTGTGGAGTTGTCTGTTCTGATGCAAACTGCCTGGGAAGATAGTTGAGGATGCCAGTGAAGCAGAGCTCTCTTCACTGCCCAAAGTTCTAAAATGTTGATGTGAGAGGTCCTCTCTTCTTGAGTCCATAGACCGGATACCGAGAGGGAATTCCAGGTCGCTCCCCATCCTTCCTGAGATGCATCGGTGAATAGTGTCGCACTTGGAGACGGCTTCCGCAGAAGAACTCCCTTTAGGAGAAGAGAACGATTTGTCCAGAAGGCCACATGCTCCAGAAGATGATGACGGATCGGAATTCTGGACGAAAGGGAATCCCTGGATTGTTTCCATAGAGACATAAGATATAGTTGGAACGGCCTTCTCATAAGAGGGGCCCAGGGGATCACCTTCTCTACACTTACCATCAGACCGAGAACTCGGAGGAAGAATCTTGCTGAAACCGAGGTATTCTCTAGAAGAATTGACATTGCGCATGCTATAGAAACCATCATTTGGTCTGATGGAAAGATTAGACCCTGTAAGAGATCGAACCTGACACCCAGATGAGTGAAGGACTGGGAAGGAACTAGACTCGATTTCTCTATGTTGATGATCCACCCCAGATCCTTGGTGACCTGGATGACGCGGGCCAGGTTGTCCTGTAGCATCTGAGAAGAAGTTGCTTTTAGAAGCCAGTCGTCTATGTAGACATGAAGGTTGATGGACTGATGATGGAGAATTGATGCTACGGCTGACACTAAGCGGGTGAATACACAAGGAGCTGTGGTCAGACCGAATGGCAAAACTCTGAATTGCCATACTCGGCTCTGGTAAGCGAATCTGAGGAACTTCTTGAAGGACTGATGCATCGGCACGTGAAAGTAAGCGTCCTTTAAATCTATAGATGCCGTCCACATACCCGGGTCGAGACTGGCAATGACGGATGCAATCGTCTCCATTTTGAACCGTGGAGTCATGATGAAAGAATTCAGGCCCTTTAGGTTGACGATCGGACGCCATCCCCCTGACTTTTTTGAAACTATAAAGACTGTTGAGTAAAAACCTGGACTCCCCTGCCAATCTAAAACTTCTTCTATTGCCTCTTTCAGGATAAGAGCTGAAATCTCTTCCTCTAAGACCAGGCGCTGAGATCGGTCGAATGGCACAGGAATCCAACGAGGGGAGCACGTGAGAAGAGGAGGAATTGGAGACCAAGTCGGGCTGTAACCCCATCGAATCAAATCCACCACCCATGAGTCCTTGATCATGGCCCTCCAAACCTTCCAAAAAAGAGAAAGACGGCCACCTACTGGGATATGAGGAAGAAGGCATAGAGTAGATGATGGGTTCTGTGGAAAAGGAACTGGACCCACTGGATCTAATACTTGAGACGAAATTACAGGACCTGCCAGTGGGTGATTTGAACTGTCAAAATTTCGAAGGTTTCCACCCTCTGTAAGATGTACCTCGACTTCTAACACGACCACGATTAGAAGAACCTCTAGAGGATTGATTTAAAGAATGGGTTGAAGAAACCCTTTGACGGTTTGCTGGAATTGAATCATATCTATTCGTAGATGAATGGGGCGAACCCAGATTGGGAGTCCTATCCTTAGACCTAGAGCGTTCTCGACCTCGGTTGGAATTAACAAAGACTCTAGATGGAAAGAAAGAATCATCTGACCGTGATGATTTCCTTGGAGGGGAAGAAGTTGGATTACTTATCGATTGGACCGGCCGCTTAGGATTATGAGTCTTAATATTGGAAATCTGCGCCTTGATCTCCTTAGCCACCTTTAACCGATTAGATTCATTAAGAATAACTGAAGAACCAGATGCGCCAAAAACATCCTGACCAAATGGTTGAGCTGAAACAAGATCCTGCTTGAGTCGAACAGAAACATCAAGTCCCGAAAGAACATTTAGTCTACGCTTATTAGTGATGGAGCCCATAGTTCTACATGAAAGGTTAAGTGAAGCTCTAGAACAATCAGCAAGAGTTCGAAAAATGGAAAGAGGAACATCCTCTCCTGCCTTTTGAGCCTCGAGAATAGCTTCAGCAAGAAGCGCTACAAAATTAGAGGATTTAATATGAGACCTAGTAACCCTCTCAAACTTCTTCAGTAAAATTTCAGATTTAAATGTATTGGGATTAGACGAACTAGAAGGCCTTAAAAGATCCCATGTAGGGCCTGAAATGTCCTGAACTCTTCCAATCTTAACATAATCCGATTTTGGAATGCGAACTACATTAAGAGAAGAGGGGCACTCCTGAACATCCCTTTGAGCAGACTCCACCGTAAAGTAGTCAACCATATCCACTACTAAATCATTGATAGGAAGAACATAGGAAGGCTGAAAACTAGAAGATTGGACGAGAGGAGAAGTGTAGGAATCATCCTCCTCTGGACAATCGATATCAAGATCTAAACTAAGATGATCTGCAATCCAAGAATGAGCTAAATTCCAATCATCCTGATCAGCTCGAAGTTGAAGAAACTTACCAATATCCTTAGCAGACCGATTAGAAGGAACAGATACAGAAGGATTATCTGATTGAAGAAGAACCGAGAGCTTGTCATTAACCAATTCAGAATTAGGAGAACAAGACTGATGGCCAGAAGAAAGGGAGGACCGAACTTCCTCCGGAGGAAGAGACTTGTAAAAATCAAAAGCAGAACTAGATGGACTACCAACTGTCCTACGATTAGAAGAAACTGAATCAGACGGAATAATGCTAATGGAAGATACTAGACCGCTATCAACAAAATGAAACAGTATGGATTGACGAGCATAGACCAACCTTCCGTTAACGGAATCATCAAGAGAAATATGAAATAAATCGTGAGCCAAACCAGAAGATAAAATAGCTGCTTCCAACTGCTTAGACAAGACAACCGAAATAATAGGGTCCTGAGATGGAAGAGATTGATCCGAAGAAATCAGTACATGAGAAGAATCAGAATCTCGAGCGAACTCCGGAGAATCAGGAGCTGCAAAACGAACTCTTAGATCATTAGAAGTAGAAAGATGATTAGTAGAAGGCATAGGAGGAAAACCTGGGGGAGGAGATACCAAACGGTCAGACTGAGGAAGAGGAGGCAGGATATAAGATTCCTTAGGAAGAGGAGGGTAGGCCGACGTAGACATACCCCTAGACTTGATAGACAAGGAATTTAACTCGTCCGCGGAAACACGACCACCTCTGGCTAACTGCTCAATAAAATCTCTCAGATAGGAATTATTATTCTCCGAAGAAAAATCCTTAGCCGAAAGTTGAGAACCGGAACTGACACAGGAGGAAGGTCGACTATGGCTATGAGAAGAAGAGGGATGAGGATGGAAAATGTTAGACGAAGCAGTAGACAGATGACCCTGAGGACAAGAGCTTTGAACTGAAGAACAGTACGTGGGAACATTTACCTCTAAAGAACCATTATTGGCGGAATGAAAAGGAAATGATTTCTCAAACCCTGGAGCAAGGTTAACATTATTGTTAGCAAAGGAAGGAACAGCTTGACCAGACCATTCATGACTGGAAGATCTACCACAGTCTATTGCTACAGGAATAACTGAGTAAGTATTAATTTTGTCGGCCATCAGAAACTTAGAACCCGAAGAAACATCATACGAAGCGTTAGAGACAGTTCTGTCTACTTCTGTTACCGTGTTTCTAGATGCTTCAATCCCAGAATCCCAACCGGTATTAGAAAACATACCTTGCCTGGAATTAGAGCTCATCTCAGAGCCAAAACTAGGATCATAAGTAGATGAAGCAGACTTCAAAGACAACATTGAAGAAGGAGAGTTCTTCGCATGATGTTTCTTGGGTTTCAGGCTAGTCTGCATTGTTGTCAATGACATCGGTTTGGCCCATCCTCTCTTCTTCGGGTTAAGAGGCGAACCATTCACATTCGATTCCGTCTCTGGAGAGTGTGAACCGTCCTGCCTCTTAACCTGGATCAAAGATTCGTTTACAATAGTCTTAATCTTTGAGTCCAGACTAGAAGTCAGTGCTGAAGCAAAACTCTCAAACTTCAGAAACATCCGATTGATATGTGAGGAAATCCCCTCCTCTGCAGATCCAGATGGAACAATATTAGATCCCGTTGAAACATCTCCTTTAACAGAGGAGGGGGGATCAGAGGCCAACACGGAAGGAGAAATCCTACCAAAAAAATCATTTGCCACTCTTTCTGACCAGTTCTCGCAAACCCTGCACCTCTTGGCCAGTGAACATGAAGCACAGCAAATACAAGGATGGCCCTTGAAGATCGTATCATGCCTCCTTACACACGCCTTAACCATGCACTTAACGTTTGCACCCGCCTATAAACAGAAAATATGAAATCAAATGAAGGTGTTAACAAACGAAAAAGAAAAAATTTTGTCACAAATTTTAAATCCATATAAACTTATAAACCGGTATATAGAATACCTTTGTGAGAAGAATTTCCAAACCGGTATGTAGTATACCTTGCGTAGGAAAAAGCATCGTTGCTATCTGCCTTATTGTTATAAACAAGGAAATTTCTTCAACATTTTGACAAAACAGCAAAATATTGATAAAATTGCTGATTCTTGTATTAAAATCCGGGATTTGTACACGCAGAACGTATAAAACGTCTCCATATCGAACGCAAAGCTGATACATTCATAATACAGACCGGAAGAGCGGAACGTTAACCCGAAAGTAGAAAAAATAAACAAACAACTCTAGCGATCCTAGACTTCCCAACCGGTATGTTACAAGTGAATGTAGTATACCTTACGTAGGAGATGTTCCAAACCGGTATATAGTATACCTTACGTAGGAACTAGCCTCTGTGGCTAAAATAGGATCAGAGTTATTGGTTTTACCTGGCTTGCTATACCGCGAAACTGAAGAATGCGTCCATTTTTTATATTATTATGACCACGAAAACATAACCACAATAAATATAAAACATCGGTAAACGAGATAACCTGTACGTAAAATACGTAACTTGGACGGTACAGCCTTGCTATTCTGTGACATCTTAGCCGATTTGTAGATACAGATGGCTAGAACTAGTTAATTTAATCTTGGGATTTAAACAGATGCTTTCTGCACTGCAGAAAAACGATTAATGATGGCTAGGACTCGTTTGCGTTCATACTGCCGTTCCGCGCCTGAACTAGGACTCGTTATGGTATATACTGTATAATTGTATAGGAACCGGTTCCTATGGGCTGAAAGCCTCTCCAAAGCAATAGAGAGATGCAAGTATTGATATCCAATGATGGAATGCATCTGATTGTTTTGAGATTATCAGGAATCTAATGAGTCATGGAAATGAAAAGGTTACTTTTTTCTGGGATTAATAGACAGTGGTCTTATTAAGCATACAGTGAATTGAGTGGCTTAGTATTTTTGTTGTGTTACAAAACAAGAGGGCCACGGGGGGGGCTTGTATCACTCACTTGGAATTATTGGCCACTGGCACAATCGAACAAAAAAAAGATGACCACTGGAAAAATTTACCAATGTAATTTCTGTGAATAAGATTTAGCCAAGTTTTATTAAAATTGGCTCAGTGGTTAACAAGTAGTTTTTTTATGATTTCCTCACAAATTTGCAGAAAATACAAGATGTCCGGCAAAAACGCTAAATTTTTATTGATTCATGGCGGACATGTTTTTTAACGTATCAACTTTCCATGGAAAACTTTAACAGCGCTTAGGCCCTAATTGGATCTACAAAATTTCGACCCGCTCCATTCAGCGGTTATGGAGAAATTGAGGTCATCCAAGATGGCTGCTGAAGCATTTGGTCAATCGAGTTCCCTCCAACAAACTTGGTTCAGCTGTTGCTCCAGATGATGTTTCGTGAGTTTTAAATCAATCCCCATGTGGATTCTGAGAAGACGTTTAAAGATGTTTTAAACAAGAGTCCCAAGGGCCTGTGACATTCACCTGGGCCATTAGCATTTGAAACATTTTCATTTAAATATACATGATTCTTTAGATTAAAACAGATAGATGGCCACCGGAAAAATTGACCAATCAAAATTCTGAATATCGGTTCTAGCGACTACCACTATAAAATGCATCTAGTTAAATTTGTTTGAAATATGTCACGCAGCTAAGGAGGAGTAACATTTTGACCATTTCCGGTAGATTTTTCATAAAATCTATGATTTTCATACACAAAATTGATCAATCAAAATTCTGAAGAGAGTTTCTAGAGCCGACAACCATAGACTGCATATAGTCCAAATTGGTTGAAATATGTCAAGCAGCTAAGGAAGAGTAGCATTTTGACTATTTCCGGTAGATTTTTAATAAAGTCTCAGATTTTCACCCAAAAAATAGATAAATCAAAATTCTGAAAAGACGTTCTAGAGCCTACCATCATAGACTGTATCTAGTCAAATTTGGTTGAAATATGTCAAGCAACTAAGGAGGAGTAGCATTTTGACCATTTCCAATAGATTTTTCATAAAATCTCAGATTTTCACCAAAAAAATTGATCAATCAAAATTCTGAAAATAAATTCTAGAGCCTACCACCATAGAATGCATCTAGTCAAATTTGGTTGAAATATGCCGAGCAGCTAAGGAGGAGTAGCATTTTGACCATTTCCAGTAGATTTTTCATAAAATCTCAGATTTTCACCCAAAAAAATGGATCAATCAAAATTCTGAAAAGAAAATCTAGAGCGTACCATGATAGAATGCATCTAGTCAAATTTGGTTAAAATATGTCAAGCAGCTAAGGAGGAGTAGCATTTTGAGCATTTCCGGCAGATTTTTCATAAAATCTGATTTTCACCCAAAAAAATGGATCAATCAAAATTCTGAAAAGCAGTTCTACACCCTACCACCACATAATGCATCTAGTCAAATTTGGTTGAAATATATCAAGCAGCTAAGGAGGAGTAGCATTTTGACCATTTCCAGTAGTTTTTCATAAAAATTTCACACAAAACATTGATCAATCAAAATTCTGAAAAAAACGACTGGATGGTAACAGATTAGGATCCTTTCAGCCAAATTTGATTGAAATCGGTCAAACCATTAAGAAGATGACGCGATTTGACGGACGGATGGACAGACGACGGATGGCATAAGCTCACTTGGCCTTTCAGGCCAGGTGAGCTAAAAATCAGCCAAAATCCAAGGTAGCTGCCGGCAAAATTGGCTTCCTTTCCATAAACTCGGATCGCTATGCCCTAAGGGTGTGCTTCCTGCCAAATATACTCAAAATCGGCCCAGTGGTTCTTGAGAAGTTGTTTAAAGAAAAAGTTACCTGATGCCGGCCAGACGGATGCCGGACGGTCACCATGGCATAAGCTCACTTGGCCAGGTGAGCTAAAAATGGACTTAATGCAAGATGGATGCCGGCGAAATTGGCCGATATAGCGTCGCTTGAACAAACTTGGATCTCTATGCCATAAGGTCAGTTGGTCAGTGGGTCAGTCACAAAAGATTATTCAAATTAGTTAAATCTGGCAAAAGCGTGGGGATTTGCGATGGCGTGCCAGCGACTGTACTTCCAATTGAATATTTAGAGGCCACAGGTTTTGCCATTATGTTCACAGACTTGTATTAATTCCCATGAATAATAACGTCACTGTGCGATATTTTTTACAGATCCACTATATTTATAACAATAATGAACAGAACTTGATAAAATCTGAGAATGGTATTATATGAGTCACTCTCGACATCAGTATTGAATCCAATGTTTTTGATTCACTTGCCTTGCTGAGTTTTAGACTGGCGGTCCACCAAACTTTTAAATTGCTACTCCTCCATTATTAATGAACAGATCTTGATAAAACTTGAGGGGCACCATTCTAGTGGCGAAGTACTATGGTAGCGGTAACTATTTTCCTCATAACATAGCCAATTTTCCATTCACCTCAGGATGGTGTTTAGAAGGGTGGCCCCCCACCCCCCCACCCGCACCCACGTACGATCGCACGCACGCACACACTTACCCCTTTAACCCACAAATTTGTTCAAGAAAAATTAAATTTTCTCATGGAAATTGTCTATTTGCAGACCATGAGAAGACTATTTTTGAAAATTTACCACTGGAATGACTGGCTCGGTTATCGAGCCAGGGATTCCAGTAGCAAATTTTCAAAAATAGGCTTCTCTTGGTCTGCAAATGGACATTTCTCAAGAACACTGCAGAAGACGTTTTTGGCTGATATGAGTGTTAAAGGGTTAAATTAAAGATCTCTATACAACCAGTGGAACATTCTGGACCTTAGCCCATATGATGTTTATTTAGAAGTGAATCTGAGATGGATAATTTAACCCAGAAGCCAGTCATAAGGTTATTATGGGTGGTTGTACTTACTGAACAAACATCTTCAAATTATCCTCTATAATTGTCTTGTGTCTTATACCTGTTTTGTTTATAAACCGGTTGAACAATAACCGTTAATTAGAGAGAGTGAGAGTGTTCTGAGGGCATTAGTTAATTATAAAGACAAGCACATTAATGATAAATAAGATAATTGCTCAATTAGACTTTCACCTGTAGGCTACATTCCCCCTCTCATTAGGCAGGGTGGAAAGACTGCTAATTTGTGTGGCATTTAATATACTAAAATACTATAAATCACCAACTCGGATGGCTTAGCCTGTGAAAACCAGCATCCGGAATTGTGTTGTCAAGTTGCAGAACGAGAAAGACCTTTTTAGAATTTTCACTGTGATGCCGGGCTTGATGAAGGTGCTACTGTAGTCATTCCAGCGTTAAATTCTCAGAGTCATCTGTTGGCCTGCAAATGGACATCCCATAGTATTTGCAATGACAATATGGCCCACCGATCCCGACCTTGATTTCATTGCATGATCTCTGAAGAATATCCATTAGATCGTCATCATAGCAGCATCGATTTTCTGCGTTAAACATATAAACTAGAACTCCCTCAGCATCAGGGCTGGGGTCAAATACAAAAGTATTTGTATTTGAAGTAATTTAAATACATTTTCAGGCATTTGAAAGCATTTGAAAGCATTTGTATTTGAAAGGTATTTAAGGCAAAATTATTTGTATTTGTATTTCAATACATTGTCATTGTATTTGAGTATTTTCAAATACTTTTCAAAATACTTCTCTGTCTATTTCTGATAAATTCTTAAATTCAATTGTACATACACAGTGCAAATTAAAATTTAATACAGATTTCTCATATCTTCTATAACCTTGCATGTCATACTCTGTGGAATATTTAAAAATTAATTTGCCTTAAGAAGCAACAGCCTCCAGTGAAATCTTTGTCAAAATAATCAACAGTATGGTTGTCTTGGGCTTCAGTGTTACAATTATGACACAATAATAATAATAGAGCTAACCCTTTTATAAAATTAATTTAACTTTGCAAATTGCCTTGAAATTATTGTTAAAATTCTTTTTCATACACTCCACACATGTTATCCTCAGTTATAATCAGCCTGGTTTTAATGCAGATGGAAATGAAATCTTTAGAATATTTTGAAAATAATTTAGCTGAAAGTGGTCTGGTCTTAGGCAGCAACAATTTTCAGTTACATAGTTTTTTCTCTGTTTTATGTAACACACATTATCAATGCCTATATAGAATGAAATGAGCTTTGCCTCTAGCCTGGTCTTTGCTTGCTGTTACATCCCAATTCCTCAAGCCAATGTATAGTACTGTACCGCTCTCTAACTGAATTCTACTGTCTAAGTCTTGTATAGCTGGTTTAATTCTCAAATGCTTATCAGTAGTAGAATGGTCAATTATCACCTTACAGAACAAACTAGGTAGAGCTAGTCATGTTACAACAACACCTCTATTATACTAGTTTGCTGGACTCATATCAGAGTCTTAACCCGTCAATCCATCATCATCAAATCATTCATTTGGATTGGGTGGGTGGGTGTCAGTGCCGTTAATTACCCTTTCTTGCTCACTTTATGTCAAATGATTAAAATTTGTAGAAGAATGGATCATGTAACTGTTGGAATTAGTGTTGTTTTCTTAGACAGCAGCATCCTACAAGCATTGCTTTTCAGCATGAAGACCAGTTGTCATGTAAAAAGGAAAAAAAACCTTAGGGATCTGAAACTTCAGAAATTTACAAATAAACTAAAAGCTCTGAATATTTGTGGGTATAATTTGAAGACAAGTGTTTCCAAAAAAATACTTTGAGTCAGATAGTTTTAGCACATCTAAATAAATAAATAAATAAAATAAATAGATCTTGCTATCCGATTCATACCAAAAATTAAAAAACCTTGTTTCAAAGGTAATAAATATATCCCAGTCCACTGGACTGACTAGCTTGCTTATAAAGCCAGTCATTTCAGTAGCAAAGTTAAAAAAATTGTCTTCTTTTGGCTTGTAAATCAGCAATACTCAAGACCAGTGCAGAGACCAGTTTGGGCTAATAATAATAATAATAATAATAATAATAATAATAATAATAATAATAATCCTTATTTACGAAGGGTACATTTTCAGTGGCCTGCTTTTAGAGGTCTTCAGACGCTTGACCATTAACCCTTTAACACTCATATCAGCCAAAACCCGCTTCTGTAGTGGTCTTGAGAAATGTTTATTTGCAGACCAAGAGAAGACTATTTTTTTAAAATTTACCACTGGAATGACTGGCTCGATAACCGAGCCAGTCACTCCAGTGTTAAATTTTCAAAAACAGTTCTCTTGGTCTGCAAATGAACATTTTCTATGAGAAAATTTAAATTGTCTTTAACAAAGTTAAAAGCATAAAACTGTGATAGATAATTGAGTTTGCATAAGAAACTTGTTTAGTTGATCTAAATCTCATACATCTTATCAGTAATGGGTTGGGCAATTATTTCCTTTCAAAGCAACTTAGGTAGCCCTAGTCAGGTATTAACAACACCTCCATTGTACTAGCTTGCATGACTCTATAGCAGAGTGTTAACCATTTTCATCATGAATTTTATATTCATAGCATTCATTTCAATGGTGCCCATTTTGGAAATATTATTGCTTTTCTTAAACATCAGCTGGATACAGCAACATTGGATTCAAATTAAATAAAGATCGGCATATCTTTGGCAACAATTTGAATGCAAGATTTGAAATGAGATAGTTCCAAGAATATTTAGCAAGGATCTAAATAAATAAACAAAATCAATAAATAAACTTTGTTTAGTGTCATTCAATTTCTGTCTGAACTTCACCGATGAATTCCCCATTTCTTATTATGAAGGCAACCATATAGAAACTGTTGAATATTTTGAAATTAATTCTTTCATTCAAATTAATTTCAAAATATTCAACAGAATAAGTTTTATACGAATTGCTATTTTGCAACTACAATTTTCAGTTATACAAAAACCCACAATCATGAAAGCCTCACCAGCAAAGCAAGATTTATGTCTTATTTTGTGGGCTATAATGCTATGACAATGAGTATGTTACATGTAGCATACTAATGCGTCTAACGGTGTCCATTTTAGATACAGCGGGAAGTGAATATGCCTTGAGAATATTGCCATACATTAGGAAAGTATAATTTCATCAAACTTAAATTAGATAATGAAATATTTACATGTTTATGTGCATTTAAACGTGGAAAGCAAAGGTTATCTGCCATTTTGAATTTGATATAATTTTGCATTAAACATTCAGGATGCTGGTTGACTAACTTTACTAGCTAGTTTACTATTTCAACTTTGGCTGGGATCTAGTCAACTATATTTAACTATGGTTAACCAGACGAACTTGACACTAGATATGGTATACGATTAATTTCATCCACAAATGGCAAACATAAGATACTGATATCATAGATATTTTCCTTACAGAATATTTCCTTTCACAAAATGATAGTTTCATTTTGCACCCTTAGTTTTGTAGCTTTGATTGTCTGTGCTCATATAAATTTGCAGGTGAGGCTCTCCATCACTAGAGTTACATCTGTACCATACTTTGGTCTTCTATAAGACATGTAAGAAGTATTTGAGAAGTATTTCAAATACTTACCCTAAGTATTTGTATTTGTATATAGATACTTTGCCAAAAACAAGTATTTGTATTTGTATTTGAAAAATTCCAAAGTATTTGTATTTGTATTTAAATACTTTTGAAAGGATTTGACCCAAGCCATGCTCAGCATAGCAAGCGGTGATTGCCTTTAGGACCGCAGTGGTCATATTTCACAGGGCATATTAAATGTCAGATATGCCAAATTAGACTTTGTATCTAAACAAGTTTGAGCAAACTCGCTACACTGTGATGATAATGTAATATGCACAGAACAAGTTATTAACCATGTTGACGCCGTATGATTAAGTGTTACTGGATACATGATTACTATTTTGAAAATAAGCATTCTGTAAGTATTGCTTTGCAATACATGTCCCCTAGACAGTCAAAAATTTCATTAAAAATTGTCAAAAGCAGCTGAAGCTTGAACTTGATCTGTAACTTCACATAACATAGCAATAAACCAAGTCTCAGTTATATATTATGGTGAAGGAGAAGGAAAGTCTTGAAAGCTGATATGTTTGTATTTCATAAGTTAAAAGGGGACATAACTCCATCAAAAAATGACGTAAACGCCTGAAACCCAACCTTGGTCTTTAGTTTCTGATAATAAAGTAATGTACCAATTCTCAGTTGAATATCTTGAAAGACTGCGAGAAAAATGGCGGAAAACTAATATTTTTCGTATTTCATAGGTCGAAAGGGGGCATAACGCCATAAAAAATTTATGCATATGGCTGAAACTCGAACTTGGTCTGTAACTTCTCATACCAAATCAATGTAGCAATTCTCAGTATAATATCTTGAAAGACTGCGAAAAAAGTGCGGAAAACTAATATTTTTCGTATTGCATAAGTCGAAAGGGGGCATAACTCCATGAAAAATTGGCGAAAATGTCTGAAACTCGAACTTGCTCTGTAACGCCTTACACTAAAGCGATGCACCGATTTTTGCTTAAATATCTTGAAGGAGTAGCAGATCTCACTATAATATCTTGAAAATACAGGTATACGGATAGCACATGCACACCTTCACATGATAATAATAACACTTACCAAGTTTCAAAAGAATCGGAACTAAACTGTAGGAGGAGTTGCGTTGACAAATGATTGGCAATGCAGTTTATGTATCAGCTTTAAGATATTTAAAGGGGAATAACTCTGCAGTGAATAATTTTTTGGCCGTGAAAAAGCACATGCACATCTGCACATAATACTGATAATGTGGACAAAATTTTAAGTTAATCCATTGAGACCTCTAGGAGTTGCGTTGACAAGAAATGATTGTCAGAGAGGGATGGACCGACAGACTGACATACATACATTTTGAACAGACGGATGGATGTACAGGTATACGGATATCATATGCACACCTTCATGTGGTAATGATAAGACTTACCAAGTTTCAAAAGAATACGAGCTAAACTATAGGAGTTGCGTTGATTAGAAATGATTGTCAATGCAGTTTATGTATCAGCTTTAAGATATTTAGAGGGAGATAACTCTGTAATGAACGGGCGCGAAAAAAGCACATGCACATCTGCACATGACAATGATAATGTGGACGCAATTTAAAGCTAATCCATTGAGAACTCTAGGAGGATTTACATTAACAAGAAATGATTGTCAGAGATGGATGGACTGACAGACGGACATACATATATTTTGGATAGACGGATTGAAGATTTGCACCTGTCTAATGCAATCAACATCTAGTCAATATTTTGAAGACGTTACTGGCTGCTGACTGTACAAGATGGAAATTAGTCAACTATTTCTATTCGTCTTTGCTGGGCCTGTGTTCTGACTCGGTCGTTCATTCGAGGTTCGGGGGAAGAAGTTGATGTCTTTCCTCATTTCTAGATTGACAACTTGAAGCTTGATTCTAAATAATGATTCTTTAATAAGTGATAAATGAAGAACTGTACAAGCAGATACGACGAATATATAGTAATGATGAATACCTATCAAGATTGGCGCAGGAAGAGCAAAGCGGATCTTGGTGTCTACTACTAAGTCATCAGTCTGTCACCCGTTCGATTATCAAAACTCTGAATGATAGCCAAGATGATCCCATTTTCACAACAAGAGCCATTTTTATAGTCCCCAAATGCGTTCGGCCTGCCTCTTCCAGTTATGCATACTGATCCAGTCATTGGTCCGTCACTATGTCATATGCTAATTTCATATATCACAGGTGTTGTCATAGACTAATTTTGGATCAGTTTGCCTCTTGGAAGGGCATGTCGCATGACAATTAAACACAGTGATGTCACAATTTTTCTTGTGATAAGAAGGATTTCAACAGTCTTTCAAGGATTTTCTAGACATGATTCATGTCCACAAGATCACGCTTATAGTTTCCTCCTGAATTACATTTTTCCCATGTTCTGTCGCATTTCTGTCACATGTTGTTCCCATCGATGAAATCCACAATACAGTATATATACATATAACACAACACTTATACTGGATTAACTATGATTTTCGATGATTTATTCGGGTTGTCCACCCTTTGTCATTGTTTGTGAGTCTTTTACAAGTTTGTCTGCCCCATTTTCGCTTGTGGCAGGTGGCTGTCTTGCGGCAGCCGTGTTATCCTCCGCCTCTATTTCGTCGTCTGTATCGCTCTCCAACTGCATAAGTCGACTGTGTTCGCATCTACCGTGGTCATGGCCTTCTTCGTCCTCGGACGCGCTCATGCCCATGTCCGTACCATCCCAGTAGGGAAATTGTTCCATGGTCACCGACAGGTTCACTATTCTCTGTCTATCGGTCGTCTCTTCCGTGCCGCGCACTTGGCATGAACTTGGCCTCTGGCAGATCATAGCTCGCATGATGGAGTTGTACCTGGCTATAGTGCTAAAAGACGTCGTCGCGTGTTCCATCGTCAGTACTGTGTCTACTCATCGTCTGATGTGGAAAGGCTTCGAAAGTTTTTCTTCTGCCGGTCACCCAGTATTGCTCATTTATAAGTATTGTGCATCGGATTGTTGTGTGGTCATTTGTCCTTCTTCTCACATGCGACGTCGACTGTGTCTTAACCTATTCCCTCCGAAATTAAATTCTAGCCACAGGCGTCCTAAACCGTGCCGGATTGTTAAGACACGAATATTCTCGTTTATCTTGAACATTATCTTGTCTTTCAAGGTGATTCTTGAACTTATTAAAATCTACTTTTATCTTCGTCTGATATATCTGCTTTGTACTGGTTCACACTTTGACACATTTATCTTATCTAGCACTCTTTACGTTATCTGTTCTGTACACCTTTTGCTCAGTTTTGATGTTAATAATTCTCTACATTCAGGTCGTTAGTAAGTTCTGCTGGGTCTGTGATCTCGTCCGTCGTCGCCATAACGGTTGTCGGCGTAATGTCAGCGTCCACCATTTCTATCATTTCAGCAGGGTCGTTGGCTGCCATATATTTCCCCAGATCTAATACGGAAGGTTTTCTCTTCTTTCCTTGTTTGGCCCTAAACCAATTATACCACCCTCATGCCTTGTAAACGACGATGGCCAACACGGCCATACTGATAGCAGGGATAATGGTATACGTGATCACATCATTGTGATCAATGAATCCGACATCGTCAAGGTCGACATCAGATAATTCCTCAAGAGGAATATATTGTATCTTTTCCAATTGCCCATTCCATGGTTGGTTTTCTAAATGCTTAATGGCACGTGTTTCATTTAGGACCTGAGGGAGGTGGAAAGAACTCATATTGATTATTCCGGCGGTTAGGGAATATTTGTCCGTGTATGACCCGATACTTTTAAATTCCCATCCTCTGCCTTCATACATGCAATCTTTTGGATTTAGCATGTAGAAACCACTATCCACTGTCAGGTTCTCGGTCTCTCGATCGTTGCAGTGGATACTTATCTGTTTGCCTGTCGTTTGCAGTATAATGCCTATGTTTTCTGCTTGTATCACGTTGCTACCAGTGACATTGACCATGGTTAGTTTTATTTTGCATGCAGGGTCAGTGGCGTTCCTAATGACACTGATCTCACAAGGTAGGTGTTCCGGTCTTAACATTAAGTTTCCCTTGCATACTCGGGGTTTCATTCCCTCGCATTGCTCGAGTCGGATATACCAGCCACTTTTCGTATCCAAAGCCAAATTAACCGTTGTTATCATTATTTGTGCATAATGCCCTGATTGTTTAAGGGGTACCGGCCAGGAGTCTGGCCCATATTCCTGATAAACATTGCCATCAATTAAAGGTATTTTTGCGATATAATTCAAAGTCTGTTTGTTCTTCCAAAGTGGCCTTGTGACCACATTTTGGTAGTACCACTGATATGGCCTGATCGTTCGTACCCTTTTGGCTTGTTTGCCAATACTGGCTATGTATTTAGGTGGCAGTAATTCTTCCGTCAGTTGTTCTAGTTCTAACGACGCTACCTGCCTCATATATTTAGCCTCGGCTTCCTGGAAGGGGTCTATCACGTCTTCCAGAGTATCTACATAATGACCAAATTGAATTAGTAAGATGACATGAAGCCATCTCCGTTGGGCTCATCCATGTTCGTCAATCAGTTGGTTAATGGTGTCAGTCAAATTCGTCACACTCTCGGATAGACAATTTATTCTTTGTCTATTGGTTGATATTTCGTCAAAAGAATGTTTTACATGTGATGCCAGATCATTCGCAAAATGAACTAATGTGTTAGTTTTTGTCATTGCGGTATGTACCAAGTTTCTCATATTGTCCACATCGGCTGAGGTCGCCACTCCAAAAAGGCTGGACGCGATGTCACCCACGAAGTTCAATAACCCTCGCTTTGGCTGTTTCCACTGAGCTTGATCTTTCTGAGCGATTCTCTTCATTTTGAGCAAGCGTTGCTTCCAGTTCGCTAAATCTTTCGCCGTTAAACGCCCGTCTGTGACGGTCCGGTCCATAGCGTGTTCTAGTGTTGTTACATGTTTGATGAACTTTGTTGGTAGCCTAGGAGGTGTCACGGTTACTAGTACTGTCCATCCAGCCGTGATGACTGCTATCGGTCTTCTTCCTGTCACGATCCCCTCATTCGGCAATTTTTGTAACAGCGGCTGTGCTCGGGACAAGGTCCACAAGCAAAATTTTGGCACATGAACTCTCAAAATTTGTGTCCCAGTTTTCCATGTACTCGGCTTGCGAATAGTTTATATATCCTATGGCTGCTTAGCTGACAGTTTTCACTCAACGCCTGTACTACGTCAACGGTCTATTTTTAGCGGTTGACAGATTATCTAGATTTAGCGTTGACGAAATCAGGTGAGATAAGTTCAACTAGGTTACCTACTAAACGTGTGACGCTCGTGATGGTGACTCATGAATGTAGGCGGAAAATTTTGTTATTCACCGAATTCGCACTGGATTTTCGTTCCCAGCGAGCGGTTTAATGGTTGATTATGGACTCATCATATCGGCCCAGCAGGCTTCAAATGTGTTTTAAAAATAATTTTTGTGGAAACCATTTTCCGTATGGTCCGGACATTTCTATAACGTCTACTTACAAGGTACGGTTTTCATACCTCGCTATGACTGCCTCTATGCGGTGCCGGAATCCATCAGATGCTTGTCGGTCTATGACATTAATGCGCGGTCTATTATTGGACGTGTCACGCAAGCTATCCGACATTCCTGGTTGTTTTCGCAAGTTATAACGGGGTGGCGCTCGGGATTGGGTGTCATCGACATCCATATCCTGTTCAGTCGGGATTGGGTGGGATACTTCATCTTCCATGGGTGTTTCAGGATTTGTCATTTGGAGTTGACTTCCTCTGGGTGTTCCCGTGTGTTGTGCCAACCTCTCACCTTTTATGGGTGTCTCAGAGGTTATTCCTTGGCCTTGACTTTGCCTCGGTACCTCAGTGCCTCGTTCTATGACGGCTTCGCCTGGGCGGTTGGGTCGCTTTGTTGATGACTCGGGCGACGCAGCGGGCATAGTTTGTTTCCTCTTGGTGATGGGTCTTTTGTCTGATGGACCCGGTCGTTTAGAGGGGATGGGTTGCTCTTCTAACAAGGGGTGGCTAACTACGGTACCCTTTCCGGGTTTTCTTATGGGTCATTCGCGAATGTTGTCCCAACACATTTCTGGGTCAACAATCCAGAGTTGAGACATTTAATACCCGCGTTTTTCCAGTTCGCTGGTGGCGGATGTGGGCCACTGGTCCGTTGAAAATTTCATACTCTGGGTCGTTTCTGGTAGTTAGTTTCATGGGTTCGTTGGCTACAACTATGACAGAATCTTCGACTTTAAATCATGCTGCATTAGATCATTTGTTGATCGCCTGGCGGTGACTTTCCCGGGATGCTTCCGTTGATGCACGTGCCCTCACCAACGCATTGTTTAAGTTTGTGAGCCGATCACCCAGGTCTTGGAAGCCGTCAACAGGTATCGCCAAAGGTAGCCTGCCTCGCCTGCCATAAGTCAGATAAAATGGGGTATACCCCGTCGTCGCATGTCGGGTATTCCTATAGGCCATAAGTGCTGCTCCCAATTCTCCTTCCCAAGCCCTTGCTTGATTGTTGACTCCTCTCTGAATTAGTTCTTTCAAGGTTCTGTTGAATCTTTCAGTCCTCCCATTAGTCTGTGGATGGTACGGGCTGGTTCGTCTGTGATCGATTCCTTAATCCGTGTACAAATCCCTCAACTCCTTTTCATTGAACTCTCCCCACTGATCTGTTATCAGGATTTCAGGGACGCCATGCTGTGGGATATATTCGTTGAAGAATTTGTCCTTGACGTCCTCTGCTTTCTTGGATGGGATAGGGTAGGCTTCCGCCCATGCTGAACAGTGATCCACTATTGTCATAATGTATTGGCTCCCTTTAGGTGATTCTATAAATGGTCCGATCAGATCCATGCCAATAATCTGTCTTGGATATTTTGCCATGGGAATTTCTGTATACGTGGGACGCGTGGCGATGGGTCGATTCACTTGGCATATAGGGCAAAGATCTAGCATTCTTATCACGTCCTTTCTTAAAGATTTCCATAAAAACGAGTCACGGATCAAGCACAAAGTCTTTTGCAGGCCTTGATGCCCTGCTCTCTCGTGCACTTGTTCCATTACCTGCTTGTGGCACTTAGATGGAAGGACAAGTCGCGGGTATTCAGCATCAAGTGCTGATGGGGCTTGCATGCAATACAGCGCGCCATTATGTACAGCATGACCTTCGGGGACCTCAGTGAATTTTTCTGGAAATTCTTTCAGTTGTTCGGCACATAATTCTATATACGGGATACCGTAAGCTTCCAGAGGTATATACGGCAATATCCCATCTTTGACATCAGGAATCACGTAATCTCCCGTGTCGAAGGTGGCTTCCTTGGCTGGTTGCCTCAATCTGGATAGCACGTCAGCACGAATGTTATGGGCACCTTTTATATATTCAATTTTGCACCCATATTCTACAATCAAAACAGCCCATAGTTGGACTTTGGTATTTCAAACTTCACTGACAAATAAACTCTTCAAGGGTTTGTGATCGGTATAAACTGTGAATTCTGCCCCAAACAAATACGGTCGCAATTTCTTCAAAGCATATACTACCGTGTATGCTTCTTTCTCTATAACTGGCCAATTCAGTTGACTATCTTTAAGTGTGCTGCTCACGTATTGAATAACCCTCCCACGGCCATGGTCATCTTTCTGGACTAGTATCGCACCAATGGCATATGAGGAGGCATCGGTGTACAAGTTATACGGTTTCTTGAGGTTCGGATACGTGAGAACGGTGTCGCTGCATAATAAATTCTTTACTTTGTTAAACGCCACCTGTTCCTCCTTCCCCCATTCGAACCGTTTGTACTTCTTGATCAATTCAACCAATGGACGGGCTATTTCTGCATAGTTTTTCACACAAGAACGGTAGTAACCAGTCACACCCAAAATGCTTCTGACTTCGCCTACATCTCTTGGTGGGCCATTTCGCGAATAACTTTAACCTTCTGCTCTTGAGGTGAAATTCCTGCGGCCGAGACGTGGTACCCGAGCAAATCCACGGATTTGCTTGCGAAGTCACATTTCTTGCGCTTGAGTTGCAAGTTATCATCACACAATCGCTGCATTACTAAGGCTAAAGCGTTCCGAGAAAAGACGACAATATCGTCGACAAAACATGCATGAATTTTCCTGTGTATCCGTGAAAAATGGCATTCATCGACCTCTGAAAGATGGCGCCACCGTTTCGGCACCCAAATGGCATACGGGTCCATTCAAAGAGACCTTCGCTGCAGACGAACTCTGTTTTCTCAATGTCTTGGCTGGCCATTGGGATTTGCCAATAGCCGGACTTCAAGTCCATTGTCGAAAACAGGGTAGCGCCTAGCATACTATCAAATATATCTGCTATATTCGGTAGGGGATAATTATCACGGGGTACAACTTCATTTAAGCCGCGATAGTCGATGCAGAAGTGCATTGTCCCCCCCCCCCCCTTCCTAGGGACAAGCGTAATGGGCGACACCCACGGTGAGGAGGATGGTCGGATCACCCCTGCCGCCAGCATTTCTTGAATTTGTTCCCTCACAACATGTGCTTTTGTTAGTGGCATATGATAGGGACATTGTCGAAGAATGGGCAAGGCGTTGGTGGGAATGGTGCATTCTATTAATGGGTTTTTGCCTAATTCCTTGGGACGCGTAGTATCAAAATTATCCGCATAATCCCTCAGGACTTTGTCAATAATTTTGTACCCCGTCGCCTCAGTGATACTGGCTTCAGCGTAGTATGCGCTCTGGTGCCTATAGGCAATGTGCAGGTTATAAATCTTTCCATACCACCGCATTTCCCGTTTCCCATAATCTATCACCACTCCACCCGCATGCAGGGCATCTGTCCCTAGTAATCCCTCATGGTTTATTTGACTCACAATTACCACAGGGATGGGATGGGCATTTTGAAATTTGACCTGTCTCACCCAATGCATCTATTGGCGATCCATTAACAGCTAAAAGTACCTGTGCTTTCCTTAAGGGTCTCGCGCCTAATGCACTTTTCCAAATGTCACTCCTAATGAGTGTTGTACTGGCACCAGTATCTATTAGGATGTTAATACTATGCCTACCTGTACAATCATTTTGACCATAACAATCTAGTGTGAGTCAGATGAGGAACATCTCGGTCGTTTGGCTCCCTCCATCTGCATTTCCCGACCAAGACCGTCTGTTGTCCACCACTTCGGTGTAGCTATGTCTTCTCCTGTCTTCTGGAAGTCTCCTGCCATACGCGTCTGTGCCAGGTCCAGTTAACATGAAGCCGTCTCTGTCCTCATAGTCATTGTCCCTCATCAGTCGGTTTCTGTTGTCACGTCTCACATTCACGGATCCCCACGCCAATGTAACTTCATCAATCTCCATATGTTCAGATGACGTTCTTGGTTGTCCGTAGTAGGGACACTGAAAGTCACGATGTTCCCTACTCCCACACTTCCAGCATGCGGCGTCGAATGCCGAACGTACATTTCGGGCCTGAGCAAAGCTAGCTTGGAGTCGATTGGTCGGGCACCGTGATGCAAAATGTACTGTCTGATTACAGTTCCAACATGTCGGCGATGGTGACGGGGGTTTCGGTTGCTTCGGTCTATTGTCATGGGGAAGCAGATGATGAATGTTTCTGATGGACCGTTGACAGTTTCTTGCTATGTGGTCTCGCTTGCCACAATTAAAATAAAAAATCTTACGCGGTTGGCCGGGTTGCCGATTGTTATTATTTTTAGGGCACTGACGCTTGGTGTGTCCTTCTTGCCCACAGTCAAAACAACAAAGTGTTTCTAATTTTCTTGGCGGCTGGTGGCGGGGACATCATCCGGTTGTTTGGTGTCGCTAAGTTGGATTATACTGCTCGCAGCATCTCCTCTTGAAGGCCTTTTACCATCGTGAACACATCCTTCATCAACTTCTCCTGTCTTGCCATGATTTTATTCTCTAAGTCTCTTAATTGCTGGGTCCAGTTCGAATCAGTGTTTCACATTGGTCGGTTTCGTCGGTCGGGTCCCAATGCATTGATTTCCATGGGCTCCTCACCTAGGTTCGTAGTCCGATTCATGGCATCCAGAACGTCATTCATGTCGCCTTGTTGTTTGGTGAAAAGGTTGGCTTTGTCTAATGTATCATTCCCTTTTATGATAACTCGCTGAGCCAAAGCAGTGTCCATTAAAGCACGCATGTATGCGCGTACTACTATGCGTCGGCTGTCCTGGTTGTCTTCGGGGTATGCATTTTGGGCCATCGTCTTAAAGCATCGATTGAAGGTGTTGATTGTCTCTCCATGTTTCCGGCAGATATTTTTGATCTCACACTTTAAACGCTCTGTCTCGTTGGCCGAGACAAGAAACTTGACGATGTGGGAGTGCATCTCTTCCCACGTGACAGCTTTCCTGTCCCGAGTAGCGAAATACTGCTCTACCTCCTTGTGTAACTGGCCGCGCATCGTCCAGCTAACAATAGAGGCCACGTTGCCCGGCTGACAGGGGGCCATAGCGTCCAAGGCAAGTCTACATGTCTCTAAGTATTCTCGTACTTCGGACGGGATGTGCCCGTTGCACGGGAGAATGTGTCGCATATGGTCATGCAACAGTTCACGTTTGATGCGGTCAGCCTCTCTTTTCTCAGAGACCACCGAGAGATCGAGGATGCCAGTCCTTAAATCTGTCATAAGTTCGTTGAACACAGTTAACAGATGTTCTACTGGCGTCGTTGGAGTTTGCGGTCTTGCCATTTTAGCTACTTATCTATTACATCTGGAATTTATTCAATGTTTTATTCGCCCTAATAGCGAGTCAAATTGAAGGATTCTATACACCGCGCGATTCACAGGTCAAAAGTTTTTAAATAGTCACTCAGGGCTTTCGTCTAACATCAAGTCCCTAATTAATTTGCCTGGTGATAGCCGGATACAATTTAGATTAACTTAGTACTCACTGTGGTCCTTTACAGTGGTTCTTCAAACTTTTCCTCATGCTTTGCTCTTCCAACCAATCTTCCTCCTCTAGAATCAGATCCGCGGTAGGCTACGCCACTGAAGATTTGCACCTGTCTAATGCAATCAACCTCTAGTCAATATTTTGAAGACATTACTCGCCGCTGACTGTACAAGATGGAAATTAGTCCACTTTTCTATTCGTATTTGCTGGGCCTGTGTTCTGACTCGGTCATTGATTCGAGGTTCGGGGAAAGAAGTTGATGTCTTTCCTCTCTGACTCTAGATTGACAACTTGAAGCTTGATTCTAAATAATGATTCTTTAATAAGTGATAAATGAAGAACTGTACAAGCAGATACTACGAATATACAGTAATTCTGAATACCTATCAAGATTGGCGCAGAAGAGCAAAGCGGATCTTGGTGTCTACTACTAAGTCGTTAGTCTTTTTCACAACAAGAGCCATTTTTATAGTCCCCAAATGCGTTCGGCCTGCCTCTTCCAGTTCTGCATACTGATCCAGTCATTGGTCCGTCACTATGTCATATGCTATTTTCATATATCACAAGTGTTGTCATATACTAATTTTGGATCAGTTTGCTTCTTGGAAGGGCATGTCGCATGACAATTAAACACAGCGATGTCGCAATTTTTGTTGTGATAAGAAAGATTTCAACAGTTTTTCAAGGATTTTCTAGACATGATTCGTGTCCACAAGATCACGCTTATAGTTTCCTCCTGAATTACGTTTTTCCCATGTTCTGTCGCATTTCTGTCCATTCTGCTCTTCCAGCTAATAACATTTCAAAATAATCCCGTTAACTTATGACACAGTGTCATTATATACTAAGGTCTCGACTTTCAGTCAAAGATCATTCTTATTTCTCACTACATTGGGTTTTAAATCTTTCAGCAGTACATAATATATTTTCACCCCAATGTCCTATCTTTCATGCGTAAAATACTGTCCGACCTATTCACACAATCTGACACTATGAACCAAATAAACAACTATTATCTCAGATAAGATCTTGATCATGCCCAAATGATTTTCCCAATTGTCCTTATAATTTGACATCATGGATTAATTTAATATTTATTCCTCCAAGTTTGTTGAGGTACTAATTTGAGGGGTGTTGAAAGGGCGGCGACTATGCCTTCTCCCCTCGTCTTCCTATCCTGCTGGGTGGTTGTTGTTGACATGATCTCAGGGTCGGGTTTCGCGTCCTCCCCACTTTAGATCCTAGGTGATGTGTGGTGGGGCCAATGTCCACCAAAGATCCACTAATTTACAGGATGGATGTACAGGTAGACGGATAGCACATGCACACCTTCACACGGTAATGATAACACTTAGCAAGTTTCAAAAGAATCGGAACTAAACTGTAGGAGGACTTGCATTGACAAATGATTGGCAATGCAGTTTATGTATCAGCTTTAAGATATTTAAAGGGGAATAACCCTGTAATGAATGATTTTTGGCAGCGAAAAAAGCACATGCACATCTGCACATGATAATGATAATTTGGAAGAAAGTTAATCCACCGAGACCTCCAGGAGGAGTTGCATTGACAAGAAATGATTGTCAGAGATGGATGGACTGACAGACAGACATACATACATACATACATTTTGGATAGATAGATGGATGTACAGGTATACGACATTGACAATCCAAATCCTTTGCCCAACAACTTAAGGACATCGAAGCGAGGATGATAGCATGTCACGGTAAACTGTTTCAAGACATGGTTAAGATGATACAGGGGATGCAAACAGAAATGATAAACATGCTCTCTCCTCAAGGTGTACTACAGACTGCACCACTAAATCTATCCCAGAAGCAGAAGCCGATGCGCTGTTTCAATTGCGGCAAGATTGGTCATATGAAATGCCAATATAATAAAGGCGATAGCAAGGGTAACAACAATAACAATACCCAACAGAAAAATCAACTGCGCAAAAACAATAGGACGCGTTTCAATTGTGGGAAACCAGGTCACATTGGAAGGAATTGTCATGGGGCAACAGGGCTACGAACGCTACCCCAAGCGACTAATCAGCAGATGACCTACCAACCATCACCAGTGTGCTGGACTTGTAATCATCCTGGCTATTATGCAACTCAATGTCCGACTAATCATCAACTGATGGAAGTCGATGAAGTCCATCCAGCCTGGGGATCTGCGAATCTTTGAAGAGACAACCACAACTGCCTGACGATATACAATGACTAGCAAGAAAGGGATGGTTTTGTACTGATGGGCCTGAACACTAACGTCTATGGCAGATGATGCAGGTATGCTAAAGTTGTGTCAAATGGGAGACATGACGACCAACGAAGCCAGGTGAGCCGATGGTCAGAAAAAAGTAGAAGAGGGAGCCAGCGACCGAGAGGTTCCTTGTCCGGTTACAACTATACACTAAGTGATTGCAAAATGGATACTGGTAAGCCTAGTATTGATATCTTGATAGATACAGGTGCCAGGAGCTCACTCATTAGGAGTGATTTTATGCGCAAGACTTTTAAGGACAAATACTTTTAGCTGTGAACGGTTCACCTATAGACGTATTAGGAGAAACTGAGGTCAAGTTTCAAGGTGCAACACCAATACTAATCATAATTATGCAGAAAATGAGTCATAAAGGATTAATTGGGGCTGATGCATTGCACACGAATGGAGCGGTTCTAGATTACAGAAAATGGGAAATGCAATAGTACGGGAGGACCTATAAATTACACATTCCCTTTAGGCACTAGAATCAATACTATGCTGAAGCCTTTATCAATGAAATCACATGGTACAAAGTTATCTACAGAGTACTCAGTGACTCTGCCGATAACTTTGACACTGCTCATCCAAAGGAGTTAGGTAACAATCCATTAGTTGAATGCACCATCCCTACTAACTGTCCTCCCATTAAACAATGTGCATACAGAATTCCTTTACTGAGAGCACATATTGTGAAAGACCAAATTAAGGAAATGTTGGAAGCTGGTGTGATTAGGCCATCTTTGTTACCTTGGGCGTAGGCTATCACACTAGTCCCTAAGAAAGATGGGACCACATGTTTCTGTATAGACTATAGGTGCGTGAATGAGGCTGTACCCAGGGATAACTACCCGCTACTGAATATCTCTGATATTTTTGACAGCATGTAGGGCGCAACACTTTTCTACAATGGACTTGAAGTCTGGGTAGTGGCGGATACCAGTGGTCAGCCAAGACATTAAGAAAGCAGCTTTCGTCTGTTCAGAAGGTCGATTTGAATGGCTCCGCATGCCATTTTGGTAGAGAAACTCAGGTGTCGTATTTCAGAGCCATGAACACCTTTTTTCAAGGTTATATAGGAAAATGGATGCATGTTTTTGCTGATGAACTGAAGTGGAAAAAATGTGATTTCGCAAGTAAATCGGTTGATCTACATGGTTATCACACCTGTGGCAGATATTTCACCGCAGATGCAGGTGAAAGTCAATCGTGAGATGACTCCACACCCCAACCCGCAAGATGTTGGTGATGTCAGAACCATATTAGGAGCAACTAGCTACTATAGGTCGTGCGTACCGGATTACACAGAGGTAGCCAGCCCACTGGTAGACCTATCCAAAAATACAAACGATTTGTGTGAGGTAAATAACAACAACTGGCATTTGACAAGTTGAAGAACTTGCTGTGCAGTGAGACTGTATTAGCCTACCAAAATCTTCAAAAAACATACTGTTTGCACACCGATGCTTCTCCCGATGCGATAGGTGCAATTTTAGTCCAAGAAGATTACCATAGCATTGAAAGGGTTATCCAATATGTAAGGAGTACTCTCAAGGATAGCCAACTTAACTGGCTGGTCATTGAGAAGGAATCTTAAGCAGTCACCCATGCCCCTAAGAAATTGCCACCATATCTGTTTGGAGCTGAATTTACCATGTTTATTGATCACAAACCCATTAAGAGTCTGTTGTGAGGGAGGTAAGGAACATGTAGGTCCAACATTGGGCTCTGCTAATAACCGAGTATAGGTATAAGATCGAATATAATAAAGGTGCCCATAATGTCCGAGCGGACATGTTGTCCCATTTAAGACAACCTCGGGAAGCTGTAACATTTGACACAGGTCATTATGTAATTCCTGAAGTAGACAACAGAATTTTGCTGTATATACCGCTAGAGATAAAGAAAATTTTGTATGAGGAATTGTGTGCAGAACGATTCAAGGAATTTCCTGAGATGTTTATAGATGTTCCTGAGGACCGCATGGTGCACACCGCATAATGGTGCACTATATTGCACTTGTGCCCCATCAGCATTGGATGCTGTGTATCCACCTCTTGTGCTACCATCCAGGTACTGTAAACAGGTACTGGAAGAGGTGCGTAGGCTCGCTGGACACCAAGGTTTGCAGAAGTCATTGCGTCTCATCCGTGACTCTTTCCTTTCAAAGTCCTTGAAAAATGATGTCATTGAAACATTAGATAAATGCGCCATATGGCAGGTAAATCAACCTATTACCACCCATTCACGATATACTGAGATGCCATTCACGATATACTGAGATGCTAATGGCTATGTATCCTGGACAGATTGTTGGTGCTGATCTTATCAGGCAATTTATCGAGTCAACCAAAGGCAATCGATATATTTTAACCATTGTTGATCATTGCACTGCATGGGCAGAAGCTTATCCTATTCCTTCCAAGAGAGCAGTGGAGGTTAAAAGATAAATTCTTTAATGAGTAGTGTACGAGACATGGTGTTCCTGAGCTTCTGATAACTGATCAAGGGGGCAAACTCAACAAGAGTTGAAAATCTTGTACAAGAACCATGGGATCAATCATCGTAGAACTAGTCCATACCATCCTCAGATGAATGGTAGAACAGAGCGGTTTAATCGCACCCCCAAACCACCCTTATGGCCTATCATATTACTCGTCATGCTACGACTGGCTACACTCATACCCACATATGGTCAGCGTGGTAGATTGCCCATGGCAATACCCGTGGATGGTTTTCACGATCTTGGCGATCGCTTTACCGATCTGAATAATGCCTTAGTTTCGAGCCTGCATGGTGACTGAACACTACAGAGAACATCAACGCCAAGCGATCAACAAGCATTCCAATGCGGCTGATTTCCAGGTGAAGATTCTGTAGTAGTTGTTGCAAATAAACTGATGAAGATCACAACCCATAATGAATCCGAGTACGAAGTATACCAGATCAATGGCCCAGTTGTAAATATGCGCCATCCACGATCTAGTAAAACCTAAGTTCTGAATATCTCCAAACTCTGGATCGTAGATTCCGAGATGTATTGGGATGGTATTCGGGAATGACCCATTAGGAAACCTGGTAACGGTACCATGGCTAGTCACTCAGCCCTAGAAAATACCGCCTTAAAAAAATTAGCTGATTTCTACAAGGAATTCAAGATGGCTGCCAACAAAATTGACCAATCAAAATTCTGTATACAAGTTCTGAAGCATACCACTCTAGGGTTCTTGCAGCTGAGTTTACTTGAAATCAGCCAAGTGGCTAATGAGTACGGTTTTAAATGATTTCCGGAAAATCCAAGATGGCCACCAGAAAAAGTCCAATCAAAATTCTGAATCAAATTCTGGAGCCTACCACCATAGGATCCTTTCAGCCAAATTTGATTGAAATCGGTCAAAGCACAAAAGGGGAGATGCAATTTGACTGCCGGATGGCCGGACGACTGAGTCGCCATGGCATAAGTTCACTTGACCCTTCGGGACAGGTGAGCTAATAATTTTTGGTTTCATCTGTGATGATTATAGCTATTGCGTTTTAAGCTTGATTGTTGATAATAAGCTCAGTTATTGTTATATTTCATGGATATCATGATTAGTTCATGTTTTGACTTGTATTTTTCTGGATCTCTTTGATATTCAGTGTCATTATATAATGGCTTTATTCAACTGGGACTTTTCCATAGAGTAAATTTACCCGCGAAGTTGCCAAAATGTGCTTTACACAAACATACCAGTCGAATGAAAAAACCCTAGCAGTATGGAAGGTGCAGAAACTGACTAAATAGTCAAATTTTAATATCTTGAAAATAAAATCCACCTTTCAGCGCTGTTTTCAGACATAGTCAATGCTAAATAATAGTAGAATTCAGCTCCTAAGTCCCGCATTTTCAAATTTTGCATCACATCACATAATTCACGAAACATGCCACATGTTTTGTCACTGGCTTGTTTCGTGATCTATGTTTTCTGGGAAATACCAGTCAAATAAAAAAGATACTCTATGGAGGCAATTTATTCTAACTTTTCGCCCAGTCGAATACATCCCATGACACCTTATTTATTTATAATCATTTTGTTTACAATTGTGATCATATTTGAGATGACTCTATTTTTGTCCCACAGTGACCATGGTTATGTATATAGTAGTGGTTGCGGTTGATAGTGCACAGCGAGTTACATGAGTAACTTCGCGCGCTGGTCATTTAACTTCAGTCGATGGGCATATGTAAATATGGGAACATGATGGGGACCCGGGGACTCCCTATCCTCGGATGGCTGTCATTACCTCTGATAGTATTTGTAATGACCTTTGGCTCGGTAGGAAAATGGTCCAAGATGGCCACCAACCCGTTTAACCGACAGTTTCAAAAATGGCAAATTTGAGATCAGAATACCCAAAAACATATGTAAACCCAATTTTGGCTTCAAACCCCATCAAATAAAAAAATCCAATATGGCCACCAAACACACTACATATTGATTGGCCCACAGTGGCCATGTTTTCAATGGATCAACTTCCCTTAAACAAATTTAATGGACCTTAGTCCCTAATCATATCTCCCAAATTTCGTCCTGATCCCTTCCGCCATTCTGGAGTTGTTTTCATGAAAACTAGGTCAGACAAGATGGCCACTAAACTATTTGGCCAATCAAGATCTTTTGAACAAACCTGTTTCAGTTCTTTCTCTAGATCATATTTCATGAGTTTTGAATCAATGCCCTAAGTTGTTTTGGAGAAGATTTTTAAAGGCATTTCTAAAAATCAGCCAAAATCCAAGATGGCTGCCAGCCAAATTGGGCGATCTGCTTCGTTTGAACAAACTTGGATTTCTCTTCCTTAAGGATACTTTCTGCCAAATTTAAGTAATATCGGCCCAGTGGTTCTTGAGCAGTCGCTTAAAGAAAAGGTTGATGGACGAATGCTGGATGGATGGATAGTAAGACGAACGACTGATGGTCGCCATGGAATAAGCTCACTTGGCCATTCTAGCCAGGTGAGCTAATAAATATAGAAGGCTTATCAATACACTTATCAACAAGAGGCCCAAAGGCTCATGTGGACCATTAACATTTGAACCATTTGCATTTAATAGACATGATGGATAATTTCTGGAAAATCCAGGATGACTACCAAAGAAATTGACCAACTAAAATTATCATTTGATTTCCTCACGCTTATCATCATAGAATCTTCCACCCAAGTTTGGTTGAAATCTAGTTGTTGATTAAGTAGTAGTAGCGATTTAAACTCTGCTGAAAAATGTCTGGAAAATCTAACCTTCCTGCCAAAAAAATTGACCAATCAAAATTCTCAGTAGAACTCTTGAAATTGATCAGAATAGGAGCATTCCACCTGTTTCATTGAAATCAGGCCATTGATTAAAGAAGAGTTGCATTTTAAAGGATTTCTGGAAAATCCAAGATGGCCACCAGAAAAATTGACCTATCGAAATTCTGTATACAAGTTGAAATCCGCCCAGTGTTTAATGAACAGTAGCGTTTTGACCATTTCTGTAATTTTTTCAAGAAATCTAAGATTTTGAGCCAAAAAATTGATCAATCAAAATTTTGAATAGGCGTTTGGACTATTTCTGGTAATTTGTTCATAAAATCTAAAAAATTTACCCCAAAAATGTCTCAATTCTGGTTAGAAGTTCTGAAGTCCACCACGATAAGTCCCTCTATTCAAATTTGGTTGAAAAATATCAAGCAAATAAGGAGAAGTAGTGTTTTGACAATCTCTGTTAAATTTTTCATAAAATCTTTCATGAAATTGATCAATCAAAATTTGGAATAGAAATTCTACAGTCTAGCATCATAGAATCTGTCTAGCCAAATTTGGTTGAATTATGGAGAGCAACTAAGGAGTAAGCATTTTGACACCTTCCTGTAAATTTTAAAAAAAATTTAAGATTTTAAGCCGAAAAATTTACCAATCAAAATTCTGAATAAAAGATCACGAGGGTACCAGCATAGGATTCTTCCAGCCAAATTTGTTTGAAATTGGTCAAAGAGTTCTGCAATTTGACGGATGGACGACAGAGAGAAACTATGGCATAAGCCCACTTGACACTTCGTGGTGGGTCATTATAAGGAAGCATGTCTTACTTTGGGTCCAATATGAGCAACCAAAGATTAGATATAAACTGCTAAGTTAAGCTAAACATAAACTTAAACTAGATTTTTCCATGGTCACCTTGACCTTTTGACCCCAAAGTCATTGTGTCATGCCATGTTATTACAATGAAGCATGTGTTCAAGTTTGGGTCTAGTATGCTTAACCAAAGATGAGATATAAACTGCTAAGTTGAGCTAAATGGAAAATGATAATGTTGAAAAAAGCAATCTTTTTACCAAGGCTACAGTGCCCTTGAGTTTTGACCTTTAGATGCCAACGTCATTGTGGGGTGTCATGTCTTTATAATGAAGCATAGTTTGGGTCAAGTATGATTAACTAAACCTGAGTTATCAACAGAAAAGTTGAGCTAAACAGAAAATGTTAATGTTGCAAAAAGCAGGGTTTTTTTATTAAGGTCACAGTGACCTTAACCTTTGACCTTTTGATCACAAGGTCATTGAGAGATGTCATATCATTATACGGAAGTATGTGCCCAAGGTTGGCTCCAGTATTATTAACCAAACCTAACTTATTAACATAAAAGTTGAGCTAAATGTAAAATGTTAATGTTGATTAATTGTGCCATGACCTTTGAAATAGTTTAAAATGAACGTGTGTTCAATTCTAAGTAGAATGCAGCTTGGATGGTAAACCTAATGTAGACAGTATCCATGTTTGTGTACTGAATTCCATAGTTACAAGCGCACAATTTACATTTTACTGATTTAGGCAGATCAGATTGCAGATGATGGATGAGTTCGTCAGGTCAATCAGATATAGCTGCAATGATGTGTGCGCCAACAGATCTTCAAAATCATGTGTTATCAGCGATGAGGGCTGATGTTTTCTTGTTTGAGTTTTGAATTTAACTATCTGCTGTGTTGGTTGAGTTTTTTTCTGCTGAATTATTCGTTAGAATTGTTAGACAATGTCTAGGACTATTTGAGATATGGCAGACTCACATGAAATGTCAGAAGATGAAAATCATGTGTTTATGTGGGCAGTAGCAAGAAAGATTTTGGAAGAAACTGTTAACGTTTTGTTAACACTTAACTAAAATTCTATTAGGCCAACAGAAGTTCCTTATCAGAACCATCACGAGATCATTTAAGGATCTGCTGATGAGGGGACAAATTCATAAATTGAACATAACAAGAGGACCATTAGCATTTGAAACATCTGCATTTAAATGTACATGATTCATTACATTAAACAAGATGGGAAACAAAATTTACAGGAAAAATCTACCAATCAAAATTATGAATGGAATTCTGGCGCCTATGATCATAGGATCATTTTAGCCAAGTTTGGTTGAAATTTCTCAAAGTAGTAACAGTAAATTTGTAATAAAATGTAAGATTTTTACCCAAAGAATTTGATGAATCAAAATTATAAATGCAACTTCTAGAGCCTATGATCATAGGATACCTTTGGTCATATTTGCTTGAAATCAGTCACGTTGACAAGCAGAAGAAGCAATTTGACAATTTCTAGTAAGTTTTTCATAAAATCTAAGATATTCACCCAAAAAAATAGCTCAATCAAAATTCTGAATGGAGGTTCTGGAGCCTACCACCACAGAATCCATCTAACCAAATTTGTTTGAAATATGTCAAGCTGCTATTGAGGAGTAGCATTTTGACCATTTCCGGTAAAATTGATGAATCAAAATCTTAATAACATTTTGAGAGCCCATCACCGTAGGATCCTTTCAGCCAAATTTGTTTGAGATCGCTCAGAATGGTAAGAAGCAATTTTACAATTTCTGGTACATTTTTAAAGATTTTCACCAAAAAAAATTGATGCATCAAAGTTCCAAATGGATGTTCTAAAGCCTATGACCATAGCATGATTTCAGCCAAATCTGGTTCAAACTGTTCAGAATGGTAAGGAGAAGAAACAATTTGACAATTTCCAGTACATTTTTAAAATAAATTATAAGAATTTCACCCAACAAAATGATGTTGGCCCTTCGGGCCAGGTGAGCTAAAAATTAAATGATAAATGCTCCAGCAATCACACAATCCTCGGCAACTACACAACAGAATACTGCAACAGGTAATGATGACGCATTCAGGCATCAGCTCTTGGAACGCTTGAGATCTCATCAACAAGCTGTACCAGAGAGCGATACTTGGTGGAGATGTTAATTCAGCAGCCCCAGCTAACATTACAGGTATGTTGTCTTGGCAGGACCCCCCAAGTGCATTTAAAATCAAGGGCATCGCAAACCAATTTATATGATATTGTAGATTTTGTAGAAGGCTCCTCACAACATTCAGAGAATGTTGTCAGTAACAATGATAACTGAGTTAGTCTATAGGGCTGGTTGCAAACGTCCAAAATTAAAGGGGTTGTCCATTAGCCAATGGTCAGCTGCAAACATTGCTATCTTATATAAGCTGGTTGATGAGGGCACCCTACAAATGGCGCAAATTTCTGACTACCTGCCATACACATGACATATCTGTAGCCTCGTGAATGGATATGATATTTTGTCTATCTATCTCTATGACAGGGAATATAAAAAATTACAGCCCAGTAGGACATTTATCCACACAACACCTAAGATTATGCCAAACACATTACACTCAGGGAAATAAAACTAAGACGTTTACAAAGGGAGACCATCCTCAAGGGGGCGGGAGGCATACCTATGCATCGTACACACCTGATGGGAGGATTATATGTGGAATGTTTAATTCCAGACTTGGATGTAATTTAGTGTTGCATGTAAGTTTGTACATGCATGCAATATCCCAGGGGTTGGGCACTTAGATTTAAAAATGTCAAGCAGCTAAGGAGTAGCATTTCGACCATTTCCGGTAGATTTTTCATAAAATCTAAGATTTTGACGCAAAAAATTTATCAATCAAAATTCTGAATAGAAGTACTAGAACCTATCACCATAGAATCCATCTAGCCAAATTTGGTTGAAATAAGTCAAGCGGCTATGGAGGAGTAGCATTTTGACCATTTCCGGTAAATTTTTCATAAAATCTAAGGGTTTGAGTCCAAAAAAATTACAAATCAAAATTCGGCAAATCTGTATGGAGGGTACCAGCATAGGATCCTCCAAGGCAAATTTGGTTGAAATTGGTCAATCCATTAAGGAGAAGCGACTTGACGGACGGATGACAGATGGACATATGGATGGATTGATGGACGACGGAGAGCTGCCATGGCATAAGTTCACTTGGTCTTTCAGACCATGTGAGCTAAAAACTAACAAGCCTGTGTCTGAGGGGGTAAAATCTCACTGCCTGGGAACATAACCTTGGTGATGATATTGATCATCTTTCATTTTAAAATGGGTTAACGATGGGTCCCATATAATGGATCCCAGCTGTATGCCGTCATCAGCATCATGGGAAAATCATCCATCCGCTTCTCCTGGCAACACCCCATTTACATGCAGGCATCTGAAGAGATATATGACAATATTTTGAATCATAATTATATTGATGTTAATGAGGCCCCTATTATTATAAGACCACTTGGTTTCATTCCAAATCAAGATGGTGGTGTCAGAATAGTAGGCCAACTAGCCTGGCAATCAATTATTATGTGCCAGCTGAGTAAGAAAAACATGGCTTCCAGGCTATTGACTGTGCAACATAATTGGCTAAGCAGTGTTATTATATGGATATGGTTGATCGTAAATCTGCCTTCATGTATTCTCTTGTTCATGACACATTTAATAGCAATTATGATTGATGCAGCAGAAAGGGGTTTTTTACCAACCAGTTTTTCTGCTGCAGCGCTTAGCTGAACTAATGATTCGATGTCAAATTTTGCCATCCAATTTTCTGATCAGATTTTTGCATCAAATTTTGACATTAGTCTGATCGCTTAAACATGCGTCAGTTTCCAGCTACGTCAGATATTTTCATCAGATTTGTCTGACAGATTAATCTGATCATTTAAACATGCTACAGCATCAGATCTTTGCTTCATATTTACCTGACAGATAAATCTGATTGTGAAAACCGGCCCTTGCACAGGCTTATAATCTAGAATATTGCTCGCTTAGTATGACCATTCTTGAAAATGGATGGTTCATTCCTGGGTGTGTTAACCAGCCTCTACCTGCCATTGTCGTTCCAGGATATTTTGGAGTTTTTTTCCGGCTACTGCTGCTTTTCAAGGTTATTCAAGTTTATTCCTAGCATTTACTGGCTATTTTATTTCAGATTCTTCCTGCCTTTTCCTGAAATAACCTTAAAATATCTGAAATTACAGCCCAGAAAGCAAAAGCATGGCTTAATAAGAGTCAGGAATAGTAAGGAAGGTTTTCAGGCCTATCGGTTCTATTCTTGTTTTTCTGGTCTATTCACGGCTTTACCAAGCTATTCCTGGCTTTTTCCTGGCTATTTCTGGCTTATACTGGAAAAGCCTGATCATAGCCCGGAATAACCAGGAGTGACCTTTGAAATGTGTCCGGAATAGGTTGAAAGGCTTTCAGGCAACAACTATTCCTGGCTTTTCCAGGCTATTCCTGTCTATTTCTCGCTTATGCAGGGTATGTACAGGAATGCTGGAAACCAGAATGGTTTGTGGGGGTTACTAATCCGCGTGGTTGATGCTGTTGGGATTCATTGTGTATAGTTGGTGGATTCATTTAGACTCCCAATCCTTGTGTGAGGAAGTGGCATCATAGCTAGAAGGATCATGTCAGAGAACTTCAATGATTTTGTACTGTATGTCAGAGACATTGTGTCCCGGGAGGTTACAGTGGTTTGCTACTTGGCTGTCTTTATGGTTTTTGACATCTCTGTAGTGCTCTTTAATGCGAATCTTGAATTCATGTTTGGTCTTGACTACACACTGTTTCTTACATAATGAACATGTAAGTAAGTAGACTACATTGTGAGTTGTGCAATACGTTTTGATTTTTACCTGTATGTGAGGTATGTACGAACTTTGGAAAGTGTGTCGTTTACCTTGTCTTTTGCAGAAATCACAATTTGTTCATCGGCAAGGATCAATTTTTATTAGAAATGGTGTTGCCGTGGAAACCCTTTTTGTTAGAGTAATTGAATTCTGCCTGGACTAGTTGGTCATTAAAAGTCTGGTTTCTCCTGAAAGCAAAGATGGGTATTTCAGGAAGTGTATCTCTGCATTTGTGACTGGTGTTCAGTAGGCTCCAGTGTTTCCTTAGGATTTGTCAGCTTTCATGCTTTCTGGATGAAAATTGGTTATGAAAGGAATGCAGGCGCTGTTTTTTTATTTTTTTCTCTACCGGTTGGAGAAGTTTTTCTTTGTTTCATCCAAGTGCTTTGTTGTAGTTCTCGATGAGCTTATCGAGAGGGTCTCCTCTTGACAGGGTGTGTGGAGGAATAGTGTAGGTAGCCGTGGGTGCCTGTGGGCTTGGTGTATACAACAACCACAAGCAGATATTCCAGATTTCAACCGCTACAGTTTAGAAACACCAACTATCTCCCTACCAGACTACCTTGCTTTTCCATTACTGGATAGTGGAGTTTCGGCCCGAAATTCACCACAAACCACTCCAACTGGATACATCACACAACTCACCACTCAGATCCCACTACGTTCCAGAGCAACACGCCAACACGGGTTTCAAGGAAGCACCAGGAACAGCATATTTTGTCCTACCTTTGGGCTCTAGACTTGTTGCTGACCAATCTACACAGACAGATGACGGTAAGCTAATTATGAGACAATATTTTGACAAACTGTATTTCCAATATGGAATACACCAGTCCCATTGCTTTTCCATAAAACTTATTACACTAAAACTATACACTTAACCATTTAACACTCATATCAGCCAAAAACTCCTTCTGCAGTGGTCTTGAGAAATGTCCATTTGCAGATCAAGAAGACAATTTTTGAAAATTTACCACTGGAATGACCAGTGGTAATTTCTCAAAGATAGCATTCTGTTTGTTTGCAAATGGACATTTTCTATGACAAATCTGAACTTTTTAAAAACAAATTTAAGTGTTAAAAGGTTAAGACCTCTGATGAGTATCTTGCATATAGGTATGAAATGCTATGAGTCTGGATCACTGGAAGGGCCGGGCATTGCTATACAGCAAGTATGCAACTTTTTTTTCCTTCTAAATACCCAAAAAAGCCCAACTTTTCCCGCCATACCATCCCGTTAAACTTCTCATATCTCACAATGATAGTATGACTATTCCTAGTCATCCCATACAACTTTATGGAAAAGTATATTATTAAACACAAATTTCTCAGTCAGCCCCTGTTAAAATGGTTGCAGTGTCACTCATAACCACAATATATGGACAACCTTGTTCCACCATTGAAACCTTTCCCCCGCCTTTTTCCGGGAAAGCGGCAGCGGGGGGACACAGATCTATTGCTGGCAACAATGGATAAACCTAACAATTAACCACATTTAAACACATTTTCCCACATCCTTCTTCACAGAAATGTGGGTATCAACGGGCAACAGCAGTGAAATGTGGTTAACACCGCATAGCCGGGATCAATTAACCGGCAGTAGCTAACTTAACCGCACCAGGAGTGTATAAGCTGGTTACAAAATCTGCAACAAGCATCCAGACTCTATTACAACATAGTAAGCGTCAGGCAACAGTAGCCCGAGTTGAAGTTTATAAAATCATATGTACAGAAATTGCCTGGAATAGCTCAGAAAAGCTTGAAATAAACATGAATAGCGTTAAAATGTCAGGAATAACATGAAATGCCAAAAAATGGCTTGATAAGAGTCAGGTATATTCTTGAAAGTTTTCAGGCAACATCTTGGCTTTTCCTGGCTTTTCTTACCTATTCCTGGCATATCCGGGCTAGTCCTGGCTTTTCTGGGTTATTCTTGGCTTTTCTGGCCGATTCCTGGCTATTCCTACTGCTGATTTCTATAGCCAATACTGGCCTTTCCTGGCTCACTAGGGCATTTAACGTTCCTAGCTTTTTCAAGCTATTCATGGCTTTTCTCAGCTGCACATTGTCCTGGCTTTTCCTGGCTTATCCTCTCCAAATTACTGTCGTCATTTTTACTGGCTTTTCCAAGCTATGTAATGTCAGAAACGTGTTGCATTTGATCGTGTTTAAATAAACTGTTGCATCTTTGGATATTTGTTGTTGCATGTACAGGTAGCTTTGTAATGGCTACCCTTAAACACTTTATCAAACTTGGCATGGAACGGGATTCAGTAGGGTTTGAATGGCGGGAGTTTGCTGAAACAAAACTTAAGTATGCACTAGAGGAAGAGCAGCGTTTGCGGAGAGGTTAGAAATTGAACGTGAGAGACGAGCACATGACTGAGACATTAAAAAGATGAAATTAGAGATAGTAAAAAAGCAGAAGGGTCAGATTAAAAGTGAGGATGCAAAGGCAGCATCCATAAATTGCCATATATCGAAAAATTCAAGATGACCACCAAAGAAATTGGCCAAACACAATTCTTGTTTGGTATGTTGAAGCCTACCACATTAGGATCATTCCCCTCATGTTTCATTGAAATCGGACCATTAATTAAGGAGTAGCGTCTTAAATGGTTCTGGACAATTTTCAACAATTCACCCATAATTCTGAATAGATGTTAGGGAAGCAGCTAATGAGGAGTAGCGCTTTGACAATTCCAAAAAAAATCAACCAATTAAAATTCTGAATATATGTTCTGGAGCATACCCAGATAGGGTCTGTCCAGCCAGCAAGGGTTGACATCCGTCAAGCGGTTAGTCATGAGTAGTGTCTTGACAACTTCCAGTAAATTCTTAATTAAATCTAAGATTTTCACCCAAATCATTGATCAATCAAAATTATTTATAGCTGTTCTGTCATTCTAGCCAAATTTGGTTGAAATCTGTCAAGCAACTAAGGAGAAGTAGCATTTTGACAATTTTTGGTAAATCTTTCATAAAATCTAATATTTTCACCCAAAATATTTATCAATCAAAATTCTGAATAGATGTTCTAGAACTTACCACCATAAAATCGATCTAGTCACATTTAGTTGAAATATATTAAGCAGCTAATGAAGACTAGCATTTTGACCATTTCTGGTAAATTTTTCATAAAATCTAAGATTTTAACCCAAAAAATTGATCAATCAAAATTCTGAATACCTTTTTTGGATTCCACCATGATAGTGTCACTCTATCCAAATTTGGCTTGAAATATGTCAAGCAACTAAGGAGAAGTAGCATTTTGACAATTTTCCATAAATCTTACACAAAATTTAAGATTTCCACCAAAAAAAATGATAAATCAAAATTCTAAATAAAAATCTAGAACCTACCACCATAGAATCAGTCAAGTCAAATTTAGTTGAAATATGTCAAGTAGCTAAGGAGGAGTAGCATTTTGACTTTTTCCAGTAGATTTTCAAACACAAAAATTACCAATCAAAATTGTGAAAAAAAATCTGGAGGGTACCAGCAAAGAATACTTCCAGCCAAATTTGGTTGAAATTGGACAAACCTTTAAGGAGAAGAAGCAATTTGATGGACATACGGAAGACGGATGGCCAACATGGCATAAGCTCACTTGGCCTTTCAGGCCAGGTGAGCTAAAAATATTCTCTCTTATAGGAATACCTAACGAAATCCTTTCTGAAAATGCATAAAATTTCACCTAACAAATGATGGCCAAAATTTGTGGGTCATTATTGATAGACAAGTTGCACTCAACACCATAGCACCATATCATGCTATGTGCAATGGTTTAGTTGAAAGATATAATGGGGTGCTTAAAATGCCGTTGCGGAAAATGTGTAGTGAATGTCCTAATGAGTGGGACCGATATATTGAGGCTTTGCTATTTGCGTATAGAGACGTGCCTCAGGAAAGCTGAGGTTTTTCTCCTTTTAAGGAACAATCAGAGGTCCAATGACAATTAAGCACGAATTATGGTATAAAGAAGATATAGGTGATATGAAGACCACATATGAATATGTTCTAGATCTCAGAAACCACTTGGAGCAAACTTGTAACTTGGGGCACGAAAATTTACTGAAGTCACAAAGTCGCTATAAGAAGTATTATGATAGTAAGACAAAGATCAGAAGTCTGTCATGTGGATCAAAAGTGTTGGCGTTATTACCCACTAAAAGTAACAAATTGTTGATGCAATGGAGTGGACCGTATGATGTAATAGAACATGTAGGCATCAATGATTATCGTAGTAAAATAGGATCCAAAACCAAACTTTTCCACATTAACATGTTGAAGGAATATATTCAACATAAATATGATTCTTGTAGCATGTATTATTGTGGCAATCGATCCTGAAGCACAACCAACTGATTTTGATAATGATGATTTATTACAAAGGTATCCAAACGATGAAATATAACATGTAATGATGTGAATATAAATGAAGACTTGAACAGCAAATTGAACTACGTGCCCTAATTCAAGAATATTTTCTAATGTGCCTTGTCATACTATATTGATAGAACATGATATTGAACTCACTGATTCTGATCCGATATGCTTAAAGCCATATCCTGTCCCACCTGTATTTTATGACATAGTAAAAGTTAAAGTTAAGAAAATGATTGATTTGGATATCATTGAGCCTGACATATCACCCACCGTTTTCCTCTATTACTTGTCAAAATGAAAGATGGTGCTCTGCGCCCGGTTATCGATTTTAGGGAACTTAACAGTTACAAAATTTGATGTGGAGCCCATGATGAATCCTGAAGCAATGTATGCACAAATTTATCAATGTCATTACTTCAGTAAGTTCGGTTTTTGTCTAGGATATTGGCAGATTGGTTTAGGTGAGAAAGCAAAGGGTTATACTGCGTTTTATACTCCATTCGGCCTAATGCTTTAAAAAAAGGTATTGCATTTTATACTCCAATCGGCCTAATGCTTTAAAAAAAGGTATTTTGGTTAGTGAATGCCGGAAGCATATACAATAGGATGATGCGAAAACTTCTAGGAGATTTAATCCATATTGACAGTTTTGTTGACGATGTACTTGGATATAATATATCGTGGGATAACCATGTTAGTATGCTGCGTAAAGTATTTGATTAGCGAAGCTAACTATAAAACCTTCCAAATGTTATTTTGGATTTCCTGAGCTTGAATATGTTGGCTTGCCCTGTAGGTGGGGCTTAGAATACACCTTCCGTATCCTCTGCGTTTCGTAAGAGGCGACTAAAGGAGGTAAGGGTGAGGTAACCCTGACAGAAACCTCGAGTGCTGAAGACGGAGGTTCCAGGCCGCACGGCGCACTCTAATAAACCATGGATCCACGCACTTAACGCTTATGATCATGTCGATAGTCACTTACAGGACTAGCGGTATGATCAGCGAACGAAAAGAAGAAGAAGAATATGTTGGTCACTGTGTCAGTTCTAGTGGACTTCCTATTAAAGAAGCTGCTGGTCCAGTAACTAAGACCCAACTGAGATAATTTTTTTGGATTAGCTGAGTATTACCATAGACATGTACCACATTATCCTAGGATTTCTGCTCCACTTACTGATTTAACTAAAAAGAGGGAAACCGACAAAGTTAGTGTGCGAAAATGTTCATGATCAGCCTTTTGAAACACTGAAAGATAGATTATGTAATGCTCCCATTTTACGTATATCCCAGACTTTGATTTTATCCTAACGGTAGACGCTTCAGATGTAGTTTTAGGATAAGTTTTGCTTCAGAAACATGAAGATGAATTATATCCTGTAGCATATGCAAGCCGGAAATTGTTACAAAGAGAAACTGGTTACTCCACAATCGTGAAGGAATGTGTTGCCATCATATGGTCTGTGAATAAATTTACTATGTACTTGTATGGAAAGCCATGTATTTTACACAGATCATAAACCTCTGGGATTTTAAAACAAGAGTAAGATTGAGAATCCCAGGGTTATGGGCTGGGTTATGTTCCTCCAAACATTAAGTTTTAAGATTGAAGTTATAAAACGGAAAAGTAATGTTGGAGCAGATTTTCTTAGCCGTTCAGAGATTAAAGATGCAAAGTTATGAATATTGTATTTTGAATTGTTGCTGTAGAATTTTCTAAAACAAATTTTAATAGGGAGGGGGGGGGGGGGGGTGTCACAATTCAAATTTGTACCATCTTGTATTTTGTAAATATTGATCACATATTGTTTTTCGAAGCACTATGTAGATTTATTTTGTTATGCAGATTGACAATGTTTGTTAGTTTCAGGAATAGTGGATAACCACTTAGCATTACATGTAAATGGTGACTCTTCACCGTAGTTAACCCATCTTCATTTTTCATCCATTTGATAGTGGGCCGCCAGGGCCATGCTACCATTTTTGTGGTTGTTAAGCTGTTGCTCCTATGGCAGCAACATCTTTTGTATCACCATAATCATTTAAATGCACACCCAGAGTTACAACCTAGAGTTTAGAACCTATGCAGTACCATATTCCTGTAGTCTTCGATTTTCAATTATTTGTCTGTTCCTCAGATTAAACAAGCTTTGTTATGTAAATCACTGACTCATTCTTATCACTTAAACACTTGTGCCTGGTGCACGTAGATTGGTATATTTGTAGCGTAGTTCCATCAAAGATTGATCAGAGTTTGCCTGAATCAAGCCTTAGGTAGGTTAATATTGTATAGTTTGTTATCAATTGGTATATTGCTATTGTTTGATGCATTTGGTTAACACTTTGAACCGGAAAGGCCAATTTCGTCAAATTAATTATAACGGAAGAAATGTTCCGTTGGAAATGGAAGTGGATTGACTGGAAGCTATTGCTGCCATAGCAGCAACATGTTCCTGTTGGATTACTTTCAAAATAATTGACAGCTTTGTGAATTCAGGCCTCAAAGAGATAATTTAAGATGTTTTTTATTACCAGCTGGCACGTACCACAAACTTTCAGTTTTCTAGTCAGGTTGTTGTTATACTTGTTGTTGACTAGAGACATGATTCAAGATGGGGTGCGGCTGAGCAGTAGTGTAATTGTAAAATTATTAAAATTCATCGCTTCCATTACTCAAAGGAGAATTTTTAACCTTAGTTTCAGCCTGGTCGTTGACATAATAGATGTTGGCATGAAAGTTGGTTCATACGACTGAAATCGGGCATTCACTGGTGGAGCTTGTCACTTTCAGATGGATTCATTGCTACATCGATTACAAGACCTCACCCATAAATGATGTGCTTGACAATGTCCAAAGACCACATGGCCATGTTTCTACAGAGAGCGTCTTGAAGCTGGATCATGACAGTCATACCCTATGAAAGAAAACCTGTCCATTACGGGGGTACTCCATGTGACCCACCTCATGTGCAGAGGGGGCAAATCGTGTCTTAAACATTCTTGCTTTTGTGCGTGCCTTGAGCATAGCCAGCCATCCATAAGCGCAGCCGGGCATGGCCCGGGATGGCGTTTTACTGGTTCCGGGTTGGCTAGTCCTTCCCGTTAACCAACCACATGATCTATTTTCTTGTCATGTCATTAGAGATCATGAATTTTAGTACACAGTTGATAGTTAGTTCCTCAACACTTGGATTATTTGCCTTACAGCGTGCATTATGTCTTTTTACATATCTTTGAATGAATGAAATTCTTGCACAATTTCAGTCAAAGACCACTGAGTATGTGTTTGGCAAAAATTCTAATTTGGTCACATTTTCTGTGTCATCAAAATGTTTTGGACCATTTTCAACCATTAAATTTGGAAGCCACCTTTGTAAGATTCTCAAAACTTTTACTTGTGCTATTTATAACAGAATCTTATATAAGTGACACCCTGAAGTTTAAAAAAAATCAAATTTCTCATAGAAAATGTCCATTTTCAGACCAAGAGAAAACTATTTTTTTTAATTTACCACTGGAATGACTGGCTCGGTTATCGAGCCAGGTATCCAGTGGTAAATTAAAAAAAATAGTTTTCTCTTGGTCTGCAAATGGACATTTCTCATGAACACTCCGGAAGCTGTTTTTGGCTGATATGAGTGTTAAAGTGTTAAACAGGATTTCAATGACATATCTCACCTCTTGTGTTAACAAACAGTCCGTCAAAGCATGTGAACAGTTACTTATATAATATTAATCAACCACTTAATGGCCAAGATTCGTAAAAAAAAAAAATCAAATTTTCAGCTTCCATTCACAGGCCATTTAGAGAAGACGTTTTGTAAAATTTACCAATGGAATTTACAAAAAAAGTCTTTGTTATCCTACAAAGGAAGACTGTTTTTGGACATCTTAAACATTAAACGGTAAAGAAAATTCAAATTTTTGCATAATCAGTGTCCATTTGCGGTTCAAGAGACTATTTAAAGTTTAGTTACTGAGCCAGTCATTTCAGTAGTAAAATTTTTTAAATAATCTTTTCTTGGTCTGCAAATGGGCATTCCTCGAGAGCTCAGTAGAAGCAGACTTTGGTCGACTTGATCATCAAAGCGTTCAGTGGGCACATGAGGCATTAATGACTTAACAGTCAAGCCAACCAAAAGAGGCATGACTCCAGTGGTCTTTATGCATGACTGTTATTTGAAGGTCAAGGGAGGATTATAATTTTTGAAAATGTTACACTAGAATGCTTTACGTGATAAAAGAGCTAATCATTCCACTAGTAAATTGTTTTTAAATGATCTCTAGCGCTGCAATATGAAAAGTACACTGTCAGGAAATTGTTTGTAGGTGTGAATGGAGTAAATTGTTAATGTTTCAAAGGTCCATTAACCATGGTGTGACAAACCTAACTCAGATGTTTCTATTCTCGTCAACATTTCCCCAGGTCTCTGAGATCAACATTTCCAGTGTAACTCAATATGACTAGAGGAGTAATTTAATTAGACCTTTTTCAGGCACTGAAAAATGGAAATGATTTCTGTCTCATACGTCATATAGATTTTCTATAACTGGTGATATAAAGACGATACAAACTAGAAAGCGTTGTTTGACTTGATCAAAGGGACCCGCAATCACTGGAAATACCTTTCTCTATGTAGTAGATAGTAATTTTATTTTTAAAAACTTATTATTAAAAACAAGAGGCCCAAAGGGCCTGTGTCGCTCGCCTGGAGCATTATGCATTTTTGTCATTATTGTTGGTGGGTGGTTTAGGAGTAGTCTTCTAAATGAGTTTGTGGACATTTTTGCAAGTCCAATATGGCTGCCAAACATGTTACTGTTCCATTTTGATTGGTCCACTGCAGCCATGTTTCTGACGTAGCGCCTTCCCTTGAAAAAACCTTTAATGGCACTCCCAAATTTCGGCCCAATCTGCTCAGTGGTTCTGGAGTAATTTTTGCACAAATTAGGTTATCCAAGAAGGCCACCAAACCATTTGGCCAATCAAGTTCCCTTGAAACAAACTCAAGTTCCTTTGAAATATGATCCAGGGCAAGAGGTCAACCAATCATAGTCCGGTGTGGGAGCTAGAGAAGAATCTATGTTTCTGCATTTTGTGACAGATGTGGCTCCATGTAATTCTTGTTTAGAGCATGTTAGATGAGCCGTCAGTGAATGACTGCTCCAACATCTCTGCCTGGAATTCCAGCTTGGTGAGTTAACAGGTTGCGTTTCTCCAGCCAGTAAGATCCCAGATGTAGATCAGGGATTGATGATTTTTGGTACTTGGGGTTGCTGTCGGTTTCTATGGCTGTGTTGGGTAGTGCTAGGACGATGTCATCCTCCACCCTTCTTCTCTTCTGTGCAAAATGCAGAAGCATAGATTCTTCTCTAGCTCCCACACCGGACTATCATACAGGTTCAAAATCATTGGCAATTGCCAAACTAGAAACGTAGTCTACCCACTAACATGCTCAAAATGGAAGAAGCAGTATGTGGGAGAAACTCTACATACTTTCAAAATACGCATCCAAGAACACCTATGTTCCATCACCAATCTCTTCCAAAATGAGAGATATGATACCCTGTTTCAAGGCACTTCAATAGACCTGGACATTCTAGAATAGACATGCAATTCTGAATAATCCAAGTCCTATCTTTAGATCCTGAGGATGAAGTCACCACTAAATGGAGGAGACAGAAGGAATGCCATTGGATTCATCAGCTCCACACAATGGAGCCAATAGGCATCAACCTAGCAGGGTAAGGGTCACCGGTTTCCCTGGGTCAACTTGCAGACAACAAGGTGACAGACACAGTACGTTGTTATCATCCACCATCAAAATCAAGCCATCACAATTATGTACACATGTTTTGAAGCGCACCGGCCTAGGGTTCTTCCAGCTGAGCTTGGTCGAAATCGGCCAAGCGGTTAATGAGAAGTAGCCTTTTAACCGATTTCCCAAAATGTTCAGAAAATCCAAGATGGGCACAGAAAAAACTGACCTATCAAAATTCTGTATACAAGTTCTGAAGCCTACCAGCCTAGGCTCATTCCAGCCAGTCTGTTTGAAATCTCCCTGGAGTAGTTAATGAGTAGACGATTTTCAGCAATTTTTCAGAAAATTAAAAATGCCCACTGAACAAACTGAGCAATACAAATTTTGTATACAAGCTCTAAAGCATATCACTTTAGAGTCCTTCCAGCCAAGTTTGCTTGAACTTGTTCAAGTGGTTAATGAGGAGTAGCCTTTTAACTGATTTCCCAAAATTTTCAGAAAATCGAAGATGGGCGAAGGAAAAATGGACCATTCAAAATTCTGTATACAAGTACTGAAACATACCAGTATACTATCATCCCAGCTAAATCTGGTTCAAATTGCACAAGCAGTCAATGAGAAGTAGTCTTTTAAACAATTTCCCGCCATTGTTAGGAAAATGCAAGATGGCTGCGGAAAAAACTGACCAATCAAAATTCTGTATACATGTTCTGAAAGCTACCAACCTAGTGTCCTTCCAGCCAAGTCTGTTTGAAATCCGCCAAGCGGTTAATGAAGAGTAGCGTTTTTAAGCAAAAGTTGACAGCTGGCCAGACGCCCAATGGACGACGGATGGTCGCCATGGCATAAGCTCACCTGGCCATTCAGGCCAGGTGAACTAAAAAAATAATAAGAAGAAATGTAATAAAACAAGGTTTTTGCATTAAAAGACCCATTTTCAATTAAAATCTTGGACCTATAAAGTTGAATCCTCAAAAAGGCACCTCTGCCCACCATAATAAAGCAACCTGCCAAGTTTCAACAAATTATTTTAAACGATTCTGTATGACATGGTATTTACGAGAAAATGTACAAAAATGACGAGTTTCTGCATTAAAAAAAATTTTCACCCATAATTTTGGGCCTATAAAGGTGATTCCTTCAAAATGCACATCTCACCATTATAATGAAGCAAGCTGACAAGTTTCATTAAATTATTTTAAATCATTCTGTATGATATGGTCTTTACGAGAAAATTGTCTTTGTATTTTAAATGAGCCCATTTTCACCCAAAATCTTGGACCAATAAACATGAATTCTTCAAAGGGCACATCTGCGTATCATAACTGAGGCATATACCAAGCTTCATTAAAATGTCTGAAACAGTTCTGTATGAGATGCTGTTTATGATATATTGTGGATGGAGAGACAGACGGACTGATGGACAGATGGATGGATGCAGTGATTATTATATAGCTTCTGCTCCTCAGGCACAGGCCCTAATTATAGCTATACATTGTGTCATAACCTCCAAGCAAGAAAAATTGGTCCGGAAACGAACATGCATCAAACAACATCCATCAGAGATTGCAGAACTCACACATATATATGCACATTTCTAAGTTTATCTACTAAGGACTGAACATTCTGGAAATACAAAGGGCCGGATTTCACAGTTTATATGTCAAGTTTTACGGCATGGCACGAATAGAATCATAAGACAGGATGAAAGGCTTCCCCTCCACAGCCCTCATTAATAGCATATTAACAATTTTAATATATTCAATCCATATATCCAGGGGTTTTCTAACAGCTGCAAGCCACCAGACAATAATTTCAATGGGTAATAACTCTGGACCTACTGAATATTTCAAAAACAATTTGACTGAAAGATGTTGGTGGCTTAGCCACCAACAACATTCAGTCAAATCACTTTCAAAATATTAAGCATATCCTGAGTTAAACCCCATAGGATATGTAGCCTGCAGAAATCAGCAGGTAGACAGTTAATCTAGCTCGCAGTCAAAGTCTGGAAATTCTTGTTTATTAGGTACTGGTAACAAGATTTCCTACGTTAAGATTTGAGATAAATTGGATCATAAGTTTCTGAGGTGTATCTGTGGAGAGCCTACCAGTAAGTACTATTTTAGGATTGACCAGCGTTTAGCAACAATTTGTCCTTTATGACTTGGATACTGGATAATATGCACCTAGTTAAAGGTAGACATATTTCTAAGGAATTTTTAGATGATCATGAGGGGCACATATAGAGGAATCTGATTGTCAATCAACTATCCAGCGTCATAATAAACTATGTCACTTAAATTATATAGCCGAGATCACAATTAAAACTAGTGTACTAATTGTATATCGTTGATGACTTTAGACTTTAATATAAGCATTTAATCAAATATTTTGAAACTGATTTAACTGAGAGCTGTTCCTGCCTGGTAACAGCTGCTCCAGACAAATTAGTTTCAAAATACAACAGCTTACCTATATTGAAATTTAGAGGCTGGGAATTCAGGTTTCAAATTTTTAAATCAATTCCAACTTGTAAAACAAGTGTGAGGGTCTTAGCTAGAAATGGGCGGGGAATACCTAGAAATGGAATGGGCATAGTTAGAAATGGGTGGGCATAGCTAGAGATGGGTGGGCATAGTAGAAATTGGCGGGAATAGCTAGAAATGGGTGGGCATAGCTAGAAATAGGTGGGCATAGCTAGAAATGGGTGGGCATATCTAGAATTGGGCGGGCATGGCTAGAAATGGGCAGGCACACATAGAAATGGGCAGGCACAGCTAGAAATGGGCAGGGCATAGCTAGAAATGGGCGGGTGTAGCTAGAAATGGGCGAGTATAGCTAGAAATGGGCGGGGATAGCTAGAAATGGGAAGGGCATAGCTAGAAATGGTAGGGCATATCTAGAACTGGGCGAGTATAGCTAGAAATTGGTGGGTATAGATAGAAATGGGTGGACATAGCTAGAAATGGTTCACTCTATCGAGCAATGTATTGTTGAATGGTTTCTCGCCTAATGCCCGGCATACATATAATGACTGTTTGTCCAACTCGTCACACCAATGAGTTGTATATGAGTGTACATTATAAGGACTTTCAAGCTACACTTTGGGTAAATATCTAATTCAATCACCGGATGCTACATATATTTGTCTGAACATGATATATAATTAGATATGCTTCTATGGTAAAATTCTATAACATAGTGTGTGAAGTTCTACTTCAAAGGCAACAAGTCGAAAGCGAAAGAAAAGCATCTGTGTTCCAAAGACAGTCTCTATTAAGAGCCCACCTGACTTAAATTATGCAAGACATTTGATCGTCTATTAAGAACACATAATTGTCTCAAGAGACCTGTTTTGATCCAGGAGACTCATTATCGAAATAATTGAGTCGGCACGCTAAAGTTTAGAAAATATATGTCCATTTTATTGACTATTTAAAAATAATAAAGATGAAGTTTGCTCGATGCCTATATCTTGCAAATGTGCATGACCGAATCATCTGTTTTGATTGGTTAATAAATAAACAACTTCTTAAAACTCACAACTTACTAGCATACATATAACAATTAAGTCAGCGATTAAGCGCCAACTAGTCGTTAACAATAAACATGTTTAATTTGAACAACTGGTTGGCTCCAATATTCGCCAAACCACCATACATTAAATGACTCAACTCCTAACAACTCAATACAACTACATATAATTACAAGAAAATTGACAAAAATGGTGAGTTTTTCGCATTAAAAAGGCAATTTTCACCCAAAACCTTGGGCCTATAAAGGTGAATCCTTCAAAAGGCACATCTACCCAAAATAAAGAAGCCACCTGCCAAGTTTCATTAAATTATTTTAAGCGATTCTCTATGATATGTTTTTGTATGAGGAAATGGACCAAAATGGGTTTTTGCATAAAAAATCCCATTTTCACCCAAAATATTGGACCTGTCAAGGTGAATTCTTCAAAAGGGACATCTGCATATCATAACTGAGACATACACCTAGTTTCGTTAAAATATTTTAAGTAGTTCTGCATGATATTCTGTTTACGAGATATTGTGGACAGAGAGATGGACAGACAGACAATGTGATTACTATAGGGCTTCTGCACCTTCCAGTGCAAGGTCCTAACAGTCACGGACTATAGTTGAGTCTTTATATGCATGCCTGGCATTAGGCTCCATCTACAATGTTCTTAAAAAATGTATTAGTTAAACGAGAACTTAGCTGAAAGTGGAAGTTAGATGTTTGACTGTAATTCTAGACAATCACCACTTGAAGCCAGAGTTACATGAGAGACGTGTCATGACTTGCTGAGATCAGTCTTCAAAGATAAATTGAGCGTACAGCACAGTAATCCCAAATTAGGGTGGGACAAGAAAAGTTCCCAAATGAAACTTCAAACTATGACCTCTTTTCTAGAGGTGGGCATGTAACTCTGGCTTCCAGTGGTGATTGGCTAGAATTACAGTCAAACTTCTAACTTCCACTTTCAGCTAAGTTCTCGTTTAACTAATAAATTCTAGCCAATCACCACTCAGTCAGCCGGAGTTCCACGAGACTTCAAAGCTGTGGGTGCACTCAATACTATAAATTCCATGTAATGAATTGTTCACAATTATGATAACATATGAACTGAACAATTAACAGATTTGACAATCATCCTTCTGAACACTGACATCTTTCTAATATATTCAGTAGTTTGTTATAAAACTTTTAAACACTCATTATCAACCTGTTGTACAGATTTAAGTTAGGGAATTTTCAAACCCTCTCAATAGACAGCAGATTTCTGCCTATTATGCTATTTCTGCCTATTCTGCTATTTCTGCCTATTGTATTGTCTATAGACATTTATTTCAATCCATGCCAGTATCTGAGTTATTTTCAGCCTTCGATATATAGTGTCTCTACATACTGCCGTATTGTCTTCATGAATAATTTTGTGTTAGTATCTTTCTTAGATTCTTAATTCTCTCGAAATATGATGGCAGTGCATTGAAAATTATACACCTGGGAAAAATTGATTTATATGCAAGCAAAATAGTTGTGTTCTAATAATGATTGCTTAAAGATCCTTAAATTGATTCCTCAAGAGATTGGTGTATAAAAATATCAAGTATTTTACTCAAAACTTTACTGAAATGCCAAATATAATTCGATCTGGCCGTAGTTGATATTTGAACAATGATCCATTTTCAAAATCGTATCCTTAATTGATGACTCATAAATGGCTTGGTGAAGCCAATTTAAACCCAGAAAATGCAACACTGATTAGGTCATTGGTAAAAATATCAATAACCCAAAAGATTTTAAAACTTAATCCACATAGTAAGCATTATTTCTTTATTGATTCTCTCCATGAATTAATAACCAAACTTGTCTAGCCAGCAAGATCTTCATCATCCGAGGCTCTCTTGTATAAGAGACTATTTATTAACCAACAATATTTTGCTTAGTAGATGCACACTGTCCTTATGTGTGAATGCCCCAAGATTGCCAATGCAAAAACAACATCTTATTAAATAGCAAAATCTGTTGTATCTATTTTCCAACTTGATCCTATGTTACTGCTTCTGCTGCTTGATCCACTTCTACTCTTGTAGATTAACTCTCAGTAGAGGCAAAAAAGTGTAAACGACTATGGGTTAACTTCAAACTGATCTAATATAAAAAGCATCAATATTATAAGCTCTTGAGGTACATGTATTCAAGAAACATGTGGCTTAATCTGGAAATTAAGCCCAGAAGCGAACAAATCGTCATTGTAAACCTATAAGAGAAGTACACATAAAACTCCTTGATATTCAATTTGCACTCATCATCAAATACTCTGGATTTTTTATTTGCTATACAATTCATCTGACCAGTTGAATAAGCAACTGTAATTCATAAATTTCATTCTCTAAATCATAGCCAAACTTCACTGGCTAGTCCATTACAACATTGTGAGGGAAGAGATTAACACAGATATAGTTAATGTCGCTACTATTGAAATATCTATTCAGAGCCCAAACTTAGCACGAGCAACACTAAAGACTCTAAATACAACAATCAAGCTGCTTCGCCTTATTTCTCCATCTACCACCTGTAGAATGTGTATTCTTTTTCTGTGAGGTCAGTTTAGCAGCTAGTACAATTAGTGTAATGTGTATTCTTTTTCTGTGTGAGGTCAGTTTAGCAGCTAGTACAATTAGTGTAATTACAAGCTGCGCGAAACTCATCAAGAAACAGCGAAAGAAGATTGTTAACTGTATACAAAATATGAGAGGACGAACTGTCTGCAGACAATCTGCTCCTCATCCTGAACCAATTGGACTAGAGGTAAGAAAATTATTATTCTCTGCCTCCGCTTGATCTAATAATTTTAAAAAAACTTCCAAAAAACATGGATGATAAGATGTATCACGTGTATATCATTTCTCCTCTGATGAGTATAACCAAACTTGGTACGAAACGCTATGAGTCAGGATCACACTGGAAAGAATACATTAACTAGTATTCGATAGCCAATCTTACTCCCACTATACTCCTCCATTAGACCATGATCATGGATACTCAATAAATTTATACTAAATTTATTAAGATAGCCCTAATAGACATAACGGCCACCCACCAGTGGCCCTCTCAAGCCACCATACCAAAAACTTTAGTATCACAAGATTCCAGCTGCACAAACACGGCTGTATCCAATATAGAAAGATGCTACCGGCTACACCACACTGTAAACCGGCTACACCTTTCAAAAACTTTACAATAATCCGGCTACAGTATCTACCTCACCGGCTACATACCAAACCAATCCGGCTACGGGATGACCCCATCCCGGCTACATCTTTCAAGTTTCTTACTAATCCGGCTACACAAAGCAATAATCTGGCTACAAAATGTCTATGCCGGCTACAAAATCAAAATCCGGTCACACCTCAATGTGTAGCCGCATTTGGAAAGTATAAAAGGAAGACGCAAACTGTGTATTGGCATCCAGACTCAACTTGCACACAAGTTCGCGTCAGGACAAACAAAGCGCCATCAAGCTTCTCATAGATGTATACAAAATACGCCTCACCTCATTAATCTGCAAGTCACAGGCTAATAGAACTCTATCACAAATAATTAATACTGCGTAGGATAATTTGAAAATATATTTTAAAAGTTATAACTGCCAGTATACTAGTTTTCAAGATATTTGTACTGCAGTAATTAACCATTACTACTCTGATGTTAATTAATATTCTATCTTTTACTGCGTCAATAGCAAAGAAACTGGTGTCAATTTCTAAACAATTTTGGTGGATGCTGTTGCTGTCTATGACAGCAACATCTTTCACCAAATTTGTTGGAAAATGCATACCATTCCACATTTTAATTTAATTTGAAAATTTAAAATTATGACATAAGAGTGGTAAGGGTTAAAGTAGCTCAACATCTCTATAATGTCCATGAATAGAGGGATCTGATATGTCACCCAATCATCTGACATCATAGGCTAAGTTCAGATATGTTATTGAGGAACTCCGATCAAAGGTATCACATGGTTGGTTTACCTGTCTACGCATGCATACACTTTTACTCTCGCTTGAAGCAGGAGTAATCAAGTAGAAATTGCACCACGTTATACGATTATACTCTCAGGCATTCAAACAGGTAAGTATGTGACTAAAGTCTATGACTTGAATATGTCTTTGATGAATTTACAAATTAATAAACATTTTGTTAAGTATTTTAAAACTAATTTGACTGGGAACTGTTGATGTCATAGGTAGCATTGGCACTCACCTCAAATTAGTTTCAAAATATAAATAAAAAACAGCATACCTTGAACTTTATATTCTTGGAATTCAGGTTTCAAAGTTTCAAATCGATTCCAAGACATGTAAAAAGTGAATGGAGATAAGTTAGAAATAGGCCCCACCCCACCCTCACCCCGGGGCATAGTGAGAAATGGATGCCTCTATTAATGCTTTAACCCTTGAATTTGTTCAAGAAAATATCAAAATATCCATTTGCAGACCAAGAGAAGAGTATTTTTGAAAATTTACCACTGGAATGACTGGCTCGGTTATTGAGCCAGTCATTCGTGGTAAATTTTCAAAAATACTTTTCTCTTGGGCTGCAAATGGACATTTCTAAAGATGACTGCAGAAGCAATTTTGGACTGATATGAGTGTTGAAAGGTTAAATATCTGGATGTATCTAATACACTAATTAAGTATTATAGGAACACCTTGCTTTATCACATGACTAAATGATCAGAGGTCTAATTCTCCTTTCACTAATTCGATCGATTCATTTCATAGTCAGCGAACCTCATAGTCAGCGAACCGCCATCGTGATTCTTCTTCCAAGTTTATCGGCAGACAAAAGCAGACGGTCCATGTGTATACAGCAGCAGAAAATCAATTTGCATGCTTATACACATGAGAAACTTACAAAGAAACGTTTCTTCACAAAGAGAAAGTATTTTTACTGCAAACTGTAAGCGATCAAGACAGAGCTGTGTAAATTTTGCTTATTTTATTAATAAAATAGATGAATATTATTTAGTCGACCAATTTTATGGAAACAAATATTAATAATAATTATATGTGTATTATTAAAAAAGAAAGAAATATAAATATAAAAAAGTATTAAATTTTGTCCAAATTAATATTAATTCTACTGAGAATCGAGATGTTGATAGGCGAGATATAGGAGCAAATTTAAGCGAACTAATATCAAAGATTTCTCTTCAAAAGTATACTGACATTATGATGCAGAAAACGGATAATTTGATTATCAGGAGCTTGACCAGTGGTAAGTATACAATAACCAAGCTGATCAAGACTGAACTCTACTGTGGTCTACATGCTGGTTATATAAAATGTCCATGAGAAGACTATTTAAAAAAAATTTACCACTGGAATGACTGACTCGATGAGTGAGCCAGTCATTCTAGTGGTAGATTTTCAAAAACAATTTTCTCTTGATTTCGCAAATGGAAATTCACTAAGAAAGAATTTAGATGTTCTTGACCAATGTTGACTATTAAAGAATTAGGCCTTGGTGGCCAGACTGACTTCATGTTCCATCTGATCACTGATTCATTAAAATGGTGTAAAATGAGCTTTTGATGACTCAGAAGACCATAGTATTAATTTGTATTATTAATTTTAATATAAATCTGGAGGCCATGCACTTGTGCCCAAAATAAGCAGCAGCATTTACTTACTATATATATATATATATATATATATATATATATATATATATATATATATATATCATTTAAATTGTCAAGATTGGTCAGAAGAATTAAGATTTGTGCTTAAAGTTCTCATATATCCCTAATAGACATATTTTAAAAATAAATCTGGGACTTTATGGCCACTTTAACTAACTGGAAGCATGGACACCATTTTAGATTGAGATTGAAATCGCCATTTTATTTTAATATATTGTCCGAGCTGGCTGGAGATTCTCGTTTAAAAGTACAGCATCCCCTGATGGTACGACCATTCGCCAGCTATATTCTTAACCCTTACCAGCCTGATCTCAATATTGTATCTATTATTGCGTCAATCTCAAAGAAACTGGTGTTCATCTTTCAACAATATTGGTGGAAGATGTTGCTGTCTACGATAGCACCTCTACGACAGCACCATCTCCCACCAAATTTGTTGAAAAATGAACACCAGTTAATCTTTTAATTTAATTTGAACATTTAAGGTTTTGACACTGGAGAGTGGTAAGAGTTAACAGAAAACATGCACAACTCAGGCAATATGTTACCATAGGTCGTGTATTTATATATTGCATATAAAAAGAAGTTGTTTGAACTGTTTCATTCTTTTCCATTAGGAGACTTGGCAGGCAAATGATCCAACATGGCTGCTGATCCGTTTATCTGACAAACGTAAAAATGTAAAATCTTTGCAATCAAAATCCATCAAATTAAAACAACCAATAGAGCAGCCAAATATTACATTTTGATTGATTGATGGTGATCATGATTCTTTCTGTATCAACCTCCCTTGAACAAAAATCTAATGGCCCTTAGTTACTGATCATGTTTACCAAATTTTGGTACAATCGGTTCAGCGTTTTCATTGTGTGAAAACTAGGACATCCAAGATGGATGTCAAACAAATTGACTAATCATGTTCTCTCAAACAAATGTTTTTAATCCCATGGCCTACATGAGGTTTCTTCAGTGTCAAATCAATCAACCAAATCGTTTCAGAGATGTTGTTTACATGTGTCTCTACAAACAGCCAAAAATCCAAACTTGACACCACCAAATTTCACCACTCAGTTTCATTTGAACAATCTTGGATCTGTAAGACTCAATGATCCTTTAGACAGATTTGGTTAACCCACTAGTTTTCGAGAAGACACCTAAAGGAAATGCTAAAAACAGACAGTCGAATGGATGGATGACAGACAGACAGCAGACAACAGACTAACAATGGAAGGACAGTCATGGAATAAGCTTACTCGGCCATTCAGGTCAGGTGAGCTAATCAAGCAGGAGCGAATAAGTTTTCACTTTTTATAGTGAAATCCAATTTTCTTATGGAAATTCCGATCCTTCTTTTGCGATCTCAGCCAGCTCTTTCATTTTCACAGACATGACAGACAGATAATGAGACAGTGTTGTGTTCAAATATGCCAAACACAAGGTGCTCATGGTGTATAAACATTTTGGACCAATCCACCATTTTCATGTTATTGTTAGTGCAGTTAGGTGATCAGAAAATAAAAGATTACACAATACATGGACAAAACTGTACCTAATAAATGCATGGTAGAGTGGTGGGGTGGGATGGAACAAAGCCAGCTCAAGCAAAGGAAGTCTAATAAGAGGCCCAAGGGCCTGTGATACTCACCTGGACTATTAGCATTTTAACAATTTGCATTTAAATAGACATGACAAATAATTTTGGACAAATTCAAGGTGGGCACCAAAGAAATTGACCAATCAAAACTCTTGGGTTCTTTTATATGTTGAAGTCTAACTGTCATAGAATCATTCCACCCAAGTATCGTTGAAATTGGGCCATTAATTAAGGGGTAGAGTTTTAAATGGTTCCAGAAGCTTATCCAAAAAATCCAAGATGCTTGTCAAAAATGCACCAACCAAAATTCTGAATAGAAGTTCTATAGCCTAACACTATAGAATCATTCCAGCCAAATTTGGATCAAATTCACTAAGCTGTTAAGGATCAAGGAGATGGATTGCCGGTGAGTAGCATTTTGACGATTTCCAGTAAATTTTGCATAAAATCTCAGATTTTCACCAAAAAAATTAACCAATCAAAATTCTGTATATATTTTCTGAAGCCTCACCCCATAGGATTTTTCCAGTCATATTAAGTTGAAATCCGCCCAGCGGTTAATGAGGATTAGCATTTTTACAATTTCCAGTAAATTTTTCATTAAATTTAAGATTTTTAGCCAAAAAATTGGCCACTCAAAATTCTGTTTACAAGTTCTGAAGCCTAGCCCCATAGGGTCCTTCCAGCCAAAGTAAGTTGAAATCCAATAAGTGGTTAATGAGGAGTAGCGTTTGGACAATTTCCATTAAACTTTTCATAAAATCTAAGACTTTCAACCAAAAAATTGAACAATCAAAATTCTGTATACAAGTTCTGAAGCCTAGTCCCATGTGGTCCTTCCAGAAAAAGTAAATTGAAATCTGCCAAGCAGTTAATTAGAGCAGACCTAGCGTTTTGAAAACTTCCGGTAAGTTTTTCATAAAATCTAAGATTTTCAGCCAAACAATTGACTAATCAAAATTCTGTACACAGGTTCTGAAGCTTACCCCAATAGGGTCTTTCAGCCAAATTAGTTTGAAATCTGACTAGCAGTTAATTGAGGAGTAGAATTTTAAAACGAAAGTTGATGGACAGTAGGATGGATGTTCGCCATGGCATAAGCTCATTTGGCCGATCTGGACAAGTGAGCGTGAAAATAAGATACATCATGTCTAAAAAAAACCATGTGTGTTTCAGTTTTCATGAATATTTTTGCATAGTTAACAGTTACGCATATGTGATGAAATACTGTCAATTGCAAATTCAAAAGATTTCCATATCAGCATATTATTGAAACATTGTTCTAGAAAGATATGTATAAAATAATTTCATGGCCAATCAAAGGTCTATATTTACTTCAAGACATTCAGGAGATGCCCTCTGACAGCATTTATATATCAAAATTTCTAGTGTGAGTCAGTTCAAAACCCCTATACATGGGAGTGGGCTTACACCGGGTCCTTGTCCATATTGTGCAGGACTCCAAATATATTTATGCACACCAATCCTCAAACAGTATACTGGAAAGGAGGGCAAGTCCCCAACCCCAGATCGACTACCCCACCCACCTATGCAGTCAAACATTTCTTTTCTGCGACACCATGTATGGGCCAAAGAATTTCATAAAAATATTCATGGAGACAGATTGAAATGAAATCCACCTGAATATATTTCAATCCGGTGAGTTATTTTACGTTCACATAAAACATTGCGATACCCCAAAGCAATATTGAAGCCATACTAAGAGTATGGCCATGACAGCACAACACCACAAAAGAATACACAGCACCATGCACATTGCGCAACATAATACACAATGTCACATTCAGCATAGCGCATCATATCACATCTCACCACAACATATCATATATAACAGCACATATCCACACCACAATGCTATTCCACATGTGAACAAAACATGTACACACTATGAGCACTGCACACTCCGTAACACTACATCAAACCACATAGTTTGGAGACAATATTTAGGTCATCAATACAGAGATGTTGGAGACACTTTATGATGGTTTTTTATAGCGATACTAACTTCTGTGTGTGCGTGCGTGCGTGCCTGCGTGCGTGTGTGTGTGCAGTGTTTCTCATGCCTTCTAAATTTTGCAGGTCCCATGGACCCCACATCGTGAAATCTGGGGGTCCACTGCTTTTAAATCTGGAGGTCCCAAACTGAAAGATGGAGTTCCAAACATGGTTTCTTTCATTCGTGCTAAAATTAGATGGTAATAGACTCGGAAACTATAAAATATGGTTCGATTTCATAGGTATTTTTGTGCAAAAATCTATAAAGCCTATAAAACTACTTTGTATTTAACTGTCATAAAAGATTTTGAGAGGTCGCATAGGACCCACTGCACCTACCTTTAGGCGTCCCAATCTGAATTTTGTGGGTATATACCTTAAAAAGGACCCTTATGAGAATACCTTTGTGTGTGTGTATCTTTGAATAATTAAATGGTGACAAATTTTGGCAAACTGCAGTTCTGCGGAAAGGTATAGTTAACTTATAGCGTTTGTACTTCCAACAACTTATATTAACAAGTACACATATTGATGCAAGGCAATAGCGTGCCCGGAGGTTATTATAATTCTGAGAATAAACTCAACTGTTTCATGAAAAAATGAAGTTATATAAAGGCATACAAGCCACTTATGACAAAAATATACGTGGACAATAAACACAAAAGAAGGAATATTTCTTGCAAAAAGATATGGGCAGTATTAGCTATGGGCTAGGAAAAGCAGCTTATATTTTTGGTCAGTCCAACAATTTTTCCATCCATCCTTTTCCTCCAGGCCAAACTCCTTAACAGAGAGAGGAACAGACAAAATTAAGAGCAGCCAGTGATGAGAAAATTGCACTATTATATCAACAGAGCATAACAGATCAAATTTGGGTCATTAGGTATCAGCAACTTGTAAAGATAAAGAAATCAACAGAACTGGCAACCCAGTCAGTAGAAAATCAGCGCAAGAAGCAGTACAGAACCTGACACCCATTCAAACATATTAAAGTAAAACAGTAAAGAATATTTAAAACCTAAATCTTGATACCTTCTTAAACAGACGTGAAGAGCTTATTACCCGGAAATACATTGGTGAAATATACACTGCAATGCTAGTGAAATGCACAAAGCAAGTATATTTTTGATGCAATACAGGACCCCGATCTGTACCGACAGATAACCTTTTCAACAAACTTAAATGTCCAGTATATAACCAATACCGTGATCCTAGTTTTCTCCAACGAAAATGATATAGTAGAAAACATTCTGACTGAAGACCCAGTGGGAAACAGCCACGACATCGTGATTTGTTTCATTTAGCTATCGTATCTATGTCACCTATTAAATGATATCTTTACTGGAAACAGTGACAAACTATTAAATCAAATATTTTTGCTCAACAAAAAGGCCAAAATCGGCCTCAACCGTTGCAATGATGACGATCTTGTTGACCATATGTACAAATGTTAGGGTATTAGCCTGATAAGTCAGGTTCTACCAGTACACGTGGCTAATAATATGGGATATATAGAAATATTTTCACATTACTATAATAAATATTTGGTGGTACAATTATTACAATATTTCTCACAGCACGAGAACATATTGATTTCTACATGGTCTTATGTTCGAAAACTGGCTACAAGGCATGTAGAGATATTCTGGTACCGAATATAGTACATTATTTGAATTTGACAATGGTCTGCCACTACTAAATTGCATATGACGAAATTACTGTATAGTAAACATTTTTTAAACCTTTGATACTTTATTAGCGTATTCATATACGTATCAAACCATATGGGTGAACTTCCGGGGTCGAACCTATTGCAAACAGTGTGGTACAGAAAATCGTTGATCTGACAGAATTTGCGCCAATTTTCGGTATGGAATTGTGTACCATGAATTTACGTTCCTACAGAATTTTTTTAAATTCGGAATACAACTAGCATATTTCCTATAAGTGGGGGTGAACGTATTGCAATGAAAACCATGAATTATCCTAAGTTTGAGCTTATTTATGTTATGAAATTTTTTAATCTCACTACATCGTAAGCTTATGCCTATACCTATCTAAACATATGGGTGATATTCTGGGCCGAACCCATTATGAGCGATATGTCAGGATATATCGACACCTATCTGAATGTGGTGAATGTGAAGCAACCATATTACAATAGGGGCATATGGCGAATATGTAACTACATATTACCAAATTCCTTGATGGTAGAATTGTGCAAAAGCAGTAGTACATATTCATTTATATACAGCTACATGTAAAAAAAATGATTACAAACCGAGAACTGAGATTCTAATACTGAATATAGTAAATTGTTGGCATTTGACAACTGTCCGTGGCTACTAAATTGAATACTACGAAATTACTACGTGTTAAAAATCTCAAGATTCATTAGCGTATTCATATCCCTATCTAACCATATGGGTGAAATTATGTAGCCACACATATTGCAGATGGTAGGTATTGAAAACCACAGATCTGCCAACATTGGAACAAATTTATGCGATTTCATCGCATACTACGAAAATACTTCACGTTCAAATTCTTTAAAATTCCCAATGTAACTAGCATATTCAAACTCCTATACGTCTATGTGAGCGAAGTTATGGAACCGACCATATTACAGAAACTAGGGCACCGAAAACCACGAATACACCATCAATTAAGCTAAATTTTGCGTATTAAAATTACTTCATCTAGAATTTGTTAGATTCGGAATATAACTAGCATATTAAAGCTCAAGTCTATGTGGGGTAAATTATGGGGCTGAACATACTACAGACAATAGGGCACTGAAAACTGTGGTGGTTTATTAATACGATGAACCTTTCCAGTTTAGCTATGCCCTGCCCATCTCTAGCTAAACTCCACCCATACCACTCTCGAGTTGGGATCGATGGATTTCTGAACTACTAGATGATAAATTTCAAGAAAACTATACAGGTAAGCCGTGAAATATTTTGACACTAAATTGGCTGGGTCCTGTTGCCGCCTATGGCAGCAACAGCGGCCAGTCAAATTACTTTCAAAATATTCAACAGCATTTTTATTAAATAACAAAAACATACAATTCGTACAACGTGTCAGATTATTAAGCATTTAAGATGGACTAAATCGAGTCAGTCATGACGTCATTATTATGACGTTATCCTACCCGTCACTTAATTTAATTATGACATCATATGCCGTAATATGATGGATAGACAACATGAAAAGGCCCATTAGCAAGTGGTATTAATTACCCTCGCTCCGTCAGAGGATGAGTGTATTGTATTCGGGTCTATGTGCGTTCGGGATGGTAAGGGTCTACAATCTATGATTGGCCTTGTTAAAATGTGACCTATAAATACGGGTGCTCTCTTAATACAAGTGGTCCATATTGTGTGGACCACGCATTAACAAGTGGTATTAGCCCTGTAATGCTCAATTTGCTCATGCCAATTTCAATAGAGGGATCCATTTCTAGGTATGCCACGCCTATTTCTAGCCAAGCTCCACCCATTTTTTGCGTGTTGGAATCGATGTCTATATATACGCTGAATAGTGAATTCCCAGACTTCCAATTTCAAGGTAACTAACTATACAGGTAAGCTAATGACTATTTTGAAACTAATTTGACTGGGTGCAACGAAAACCATGAATCGGACTAAATTTGAGCCAAAATTATTTCATGGTAGATAGTTTTAAATCTCACTACTCTGTAAGCGTATGCCTATACCTATCTAAACATATGGGTAACATTCTGGGGCCGAACCCATTATGAGCGATATGCCAGGACATACCGACACTTATCTGAATGCGGTGAATGTGAACCAACCATATTATAATGGGTCCATACGGCGAATATGTAAACTACCTACGATGACATTACATGATAGTAGAATTGTGCAAAAGCACTAGCTCATATTGAGTTATATACATCCATATATAAAAAAATTATTACAAATCGAGAACAGACATTCTGATATGGAATATAGCAAATTGTTGGCATTTGACAACTGTCCATGGCTACTAAATTGAATATACAAAATTACTACGTGGTAGAAAACTCAAGATTCATTAGCGTGTTCATATCGCTATCTAACCATATCGGTGAAATTATGTGGCCAAACCTATTGCAGACAGGTAATAGTAGGGCATTGAAAACCCGCAGATCTTCAAAAATTGAAACAAATTTACGCGATGAAATCGTATACTATGAAATTACTTCACGATCAAATTTTTTTAAATCCCCAATATAACTATCGTATTCAAATCCCTCTACGTCTATGTGAGCGAAGTTCTGGAGCCGACCATATTACATACAGACAGTAGGGCACAGAAAAGCACGAAAAACCCAACATTTAAGCCAATTTTTGGCTAATAAAATATTTCATCTAGAATTTGTTATATTCGGAATATACCTAGTATATTAAGGCTCAAGTCTATGTAGGTGAAATTATGGGGATAAACATACTACAGACAATAGGGCACTGAAAACTGGAGATTTAGCAAATTTTTGGTATGAAATTGTGCACTACGAAATTACTTCATGGTAAAAATTTGTGTAACCTCAATCCATTACTTCACTAGCGTATTGATATGCCTATCTAACTATATGGTTGAAATTCTGTGGCCGAATTTCCTGTAGACGTTCTTAACTTAGTACATGCATAGGCCTACACTTTCGGTTGATTTCTGTATTCAACAATCTGCTACAATGTTATTGACAGCAGTTTTGACTGGAAATTTGGAGCATTGGTAGTGTATCAATACTGCTACATAATTGCATTGGCCCTACATGGATTTATTCCCACGAATGGATTAAAGACAAAAGGATACTACTGATAATCACACATCCACTATTCATTCGTATCCCGCGAGTTCTCTTTCGATACGAGATCGAGAAATGTATCTTGTATGTAGAGGCCTATTGAGTAGCCATTGACGTAGCAATTTCACGATCCACAGTGTTGCTTTTACAGTCAGCTACGGAGATAGACTGGGTCCCGGTCTGTCTGGTATCCGAAGTTGAGTCTGTGTAACAGTCTAGTCATTGTGATAACGTAAGAAGATGACGGGTCATTACATTAGAGGTGTAGTTTCGAAGAAGCCAAGCTTTTAGATGGATCCATTATTGTTAGCGAACTCCGTCTACTTTTTTGCCCTCTACAATATTATTATGCATGTTTTTCTTTTGAAATTTACTACACACATAGTACGCCTCAACACTTTGTAACAAGTCTGTAATTTTTACCCTATCTCGATTGCAACAAATGTGAATCATACTATATTACAATACGGGAAAGGTTAAACAGACATGGTACATCATCGTCCTCCTCATAATTTATTAACCCTGTATTACCTAAATTGAGTCAAGAATATAAAAAAAATATTTGGTTATTGAGTGCCTATTTGCAGGCCAATAGACGACTGTTTTGAAGAGTTACTATTGGAATGACTGGCTCAATTATCGAGCCAGTCATTTCAGTGGTAAATTTTCAAAAACGATCTCTTGACCTGCAAATTAACATCCTCAAGATCACTGTAGAGGCCAGTTTTGGCGGCCTCCTCATGAAAGGGGTAAAATACATTAAGAGAAGATGATAGGCTTACATGGGCAGTCGTTGTCGTTGCAATACTTAATACAGGACTATGATAGCAACAAGTAGGTGGGTAGGGTGGGGTGGCCTACCAGTCAAAGTATTAAAAAGATATTCGTATAGTTGTCTTTATCTGACATATTGAAATTTTGGTGTTAAACACTCTAAAGGATTTTGTCAGAAGTTAAAGGTTTCCTGCCTCTGACTGCAACAACGCCAGGTCAAATTAGTTTCAAAATATTCAAGACGATTGATTAAACAGTAAAGACATACAATTCGTACCCTTGCCGGACTATTCAATGATCATGACTGAGCTTGATACGCCATTCATTTACACATTTTGGATTGTGACGTCAGCCTGTATATGAAGTAATTGATTATGATGTCATATCCTTCAGTTACAGATCGAACCCAGCCATTATTATAGAAAATGACTGTTGAATAAATAGCAAAGACATACAATTCGAACAGCATCCAGTCAAATTAGTTTCAAAATATTCAACAGCACGTTGATTAAATAGTAAAGACGTGCAATTCGCATACTTGACTGGCTATTCAATGTTCCTAGTGGAGCTAGATACGTCATTCATTATACATTTTGATTGTGACGTCCAGCTACATCTGACCTAAATAATTATGATGTCATATACAGAAAAATCTATTATCATACAAAATGTCCTATGTCTAATTGCCGTCCAAGAGACCATTGTGGTTTTTCTTTTGCAATTTACTACTGGAATTATAGGATCAGTTATCCAACCAGTCATTCCAGTGGTAAACTTTCAAAACAAGTTCTCCGGCGAGTAGCTAATGAAAATGGACATTTCTCACGATCACCGCAAGAAGCCATTTGTGGTCGGTTTGATAGAGTGCTAAAGTGGACATAGAAGAGCTGCCGCACGTGGGCATATACTTGCGAGAAGCCATTTGTGGTCGGTTTGATAGAGTGCTAAAGTGGACATAGAAGAGCCGCCGCGTGCGGGCATATACTTGCGTACTTTCATCTGCAGAAGGAAGGATAAACATGTTTGTATGCAGTCCTCCAGCAAAAGAAGTGGAGTTATTTGGAGTTCCATTGGCTGTTTATTAAAATAATCAAGCGGTCATTGGCGAGCAAACTCTATTACAGTCGGACCAGAGCAAATAAGAGAACTCGCCATGAATCACGCGCATGAATGTAATACGTATGAGCTATCTAGCAATCTAAAAATAGAGCAGTGTCTTCGCGCCGAGAATTATTAGATCTCATATCGATGGAGATCGCTCGAGACACAGCCCCACAATCTCCTGCGCAAAATGGCCGCACCTATAGGCAATTCTAGACAGCAATAAATAGAAGCACGGGCAGGCAACAACCTATTAACAACAATAACGATCCAGTGATTATAGTGGACAAATTTCAAAAACAGTCTTCTCTTGGTCGTAAAATTGAGATTTTCTGAGAAAATTGAGATTTTCTTGAACAAGTTTGAGCGTTAAAAGATTAATAGCATAGATGGATCTATATGTTGAGGATGCACAGATTGAATAACGTAAATACCTGATCATAGGATGAACATAATAGAAGTGTGCGGAAGCGAACACTGGGTTTATCTTGTCACAACGTCCAATGTAAAAACAACTTAACCCTTAGTGGTCAGAATGGATCTTTCCAGTTTATCCATGAAACATATAACATCATAATCAACTACATGTGTAGGATGATGTCATACTCAATTACAGCATGAATGATTCGGTTAGTCTGTCTTAAACGTTTAGTTGGACAGATTGCATGAATTGTGTCTACTGTGTAATAAAAATTTGTCAAATATTTTGAAACTTATTTGAATATTCAACAGCTTACCTGTATTGTTTTCTGGAAATTGATAATCCCCCCACAGACCCGCCTTGTGGGTTGGTCTGTTGTTTTATTAACCACTATAAAAACATACTTACCGTTCAATCACTACTTGCTAAATCAATTATCTGCATTTAGCTATCAGAATAAGATTTTTATGCCTGCATACACACCTCCCCATGCCTATTCCTATTAATATGGACCCTCAACCAGGCTACTGGTTAAGTCCATCTCCAGCATACTGACAGCTATAGACTGGCACCAGTCCATACTCACGCCATAGTGACGCTTGTCACTAACTGCGCTTGCGCATGCGCACTGGAGCCCAAATAGGAAACAGATTCACTTTTCTAAATTTAAGTGCTAAATATTAAAGGCCAATTCTCAAATCTTACCACGCGGGGTGGCTGATGCCGGGTCATAGTGATTGAACGGTAAGTATGTTTTTATAGTGGTTAATAAAACAACAGACCAACCCACAAGGGGGGTCTGTTGGGGGTTGTTATTACACCACAAAAACATCCATTACCGTTCAATCACTACTTGCTAAACCCGTAGATTTGGTCAGTGCCCCATTTAAACATTAGGTGGGAGGAGATTTGAGAATCAACAAACAATGATAAAAATCTAACCAATCTTATCCAAATGTTAATAACATAACATAATAGTGTATTTAACTCAATCACACCGTGATTAACAAATAAGGAAAACTTGAACTTAAAGAAATAAATAAAAACCAAAAGAAGACTCTCACCATTTCTCACAGACGCACAGTCCTAACGAAAATGGTGGAAAATGCTTGGTAAATGGTCTTCGGCTTTTTTAGTTAAAACAGTAATGTTACAAAAGAAGGAGGCTGCTGCACTCTGGTCTTTGAGATAAAAGGATGTAAAAGTGGATTCAGATTTCCATCCTGCCACCTGCATGACCTCATCTAAAGACAAACCGTCAAGAGCGAAAGAAGTAGCCATATCTCTAATGCATGGGCTTTAATCTGGGAGAGATTAATTTGATCCGGTGAGGCTATCTCATAACAAAGCTTAAGTGTCTCACAATTCCATCTGGCAATCGTAGATTTTGAGACCGGCTTAGATAACGCTTCCGCGTAGGAAACCCATAAATGGGATGTATCAACTCTTTTGAAATCGGTTCGCTGTTTGTAGGTTCTTAATGCCCTAACAGGACACCAAAATTTATCGGATAGCGAGAAAGATGATAAAGATTTTAAAATGATCGGACCAGCAGGAAAGCGGTTAGACTGAGTTTAGATAAAAAGTCCCTTCTGGGATATAAAACCAAACCGTCTCCTGAAACTATAAATCTATCCTTTTCAGCAGAAAGAGCATGAATCTCTGAACGCCTTCTAGCAGAGGCAGCAGCAACAAGAAAAAACAGTTTTGCGAGTTAAAAGCTTAATACTGATAGAAGAAATAGGTTCAAAATGGCGACCTGCCAAAACTTGAAGAACCAAAGCCAAATTCCAGGAAGGTAAAGGCTTAGCAATCGGAGGACGAATATTACCTAGACCTCTAATAAAACTATTAAGAGTCTTAGTATCCTTGACATCAGCATTCAGAAGACAAGGAAGGGAAGACGCCAGAGAAAATCTATATCGGAGATATCCCCTGACCGTATTAGCTGACAAATGTAAAGAATCAAACAGATAGGATAAAAAATCTAATACTTGTGGTATAGAACAACAATCGGGCACGAAACCTTGGTCTGAAAACCACTCATCAAAAGATTTTAAGTCGACCCTTGTAAACTCGACAGGTCGATTCCCTTCTGGCAGAGTCAATAATTTCCTGAGATCTTGAAGAAGCCTTATTCTCGAGGACCTCAGACTCAAGATTCTCCAAACGTACAGATTGAAAATTTCTGGATTGGGATGCACACAAAGACCTCTTACTTGAGATAGAAGATCCTGGGATACTGGAAAAAGACGAGGGAAGTCTACCAGAAGATCTAGAAGGTCTATAAACCAAATCCTCTTGGGCCAAAATGGAGCTATCAGAAGAACCTCGCAATCTTGGTCCTTGACCTTCTTCAAGACTAACGGAATCAAATTGTTGGAGGGAAGGCATAGGCGAACATTCCTGTCCAGGACTGAGACAGAGCATCCACCGCCAGGGCTTGACTGTCCGGAAAAGGAGACATGTAAGAGGAGATCTGGGCATTCAGAAAGGTCGTGAACAGATCTACTAGAGGACGATCCATAAGACTAAAACGCTCTGACAACCAACTTCTTTAACTGCCACTCTATGTGGGCGAACTTGCTGGGACGTGACAGTTGGTCTGCCAGAAAATTCAGACTGCCTGGGACATGGGAGTACACTAGAAAAATCTGCCTCTTGCGGTGCTACAAGAGAAGATACCACACTTCTAGACAAAGGAGAGACGACCTTGTACCTCCCTGCCTGTTGATATAAGACACCAGTCAAATTGTCCGACCGAATCGAGACTTTGAGACCTATCACAAGATCTGACCATGAAAGGAGAGCCTTCTTGACAGCCCACAACTCCAGAATGTTGATATGGGCTATCGACTCCTCCAGGGACCAAAGGCCGGAAACTGACAGGGAGTCCCAGACTGCTCCCCAACCCTCCTGGGAAGCGTCTGTGAAGATAATCACCTGAGGGGAGGACTTAACCAGTGGAACACCCATCAGAAGCAGAGAACGATCCCTCCAAAAATCTAGATGAGGGATCAAATGTTCTCTGATGGGAATCTGATGTTAAATAGAGTGGACTGACTGCTTACAAAGGGAATTAAATACATTTGGAAGGGTCTTCTCATCAGCGCCGCCCAAGGAATTACTTTTTCTACACTGACCATCAGTCCTATCACTCTTAAAAAGAATCTTGCTCTTACCATGGGAGAAGACAGGATTTCCATTGCCACTGATAAAGCCTCTATCCTTGGATCTGAGAAGACTAGACCCTGGGGGCCAGGTCGAAAGAAACACCTAGATGTGTAAGGATATGAGATGGAACTAGGCTTGATTTCTTTAGATTTAAAATCCACCCTAGGATGCATGCCAGACTGCAAACCCCTGCAAGAATTCCTGAGAGAATTGAAGAAGACTTACTTTACTAACCAATCGCCTATATAAACGTGGAGATGGATAGAATGATGGTGAAAATTTCTGCCACTGCTGAGACTATGCGAGAAAAAGAAAAGGAGCCGTGGCCAGGCCAAAAGACATGACGCGAAACTGCCAAACTTGATCTTAGTAAGCAAAACTCAGGAATTTACTGAAGGAATGGTAAATGAAAACGTGAAAGAAGGCGTCATTTTGGTCCATGGAATCGAACACATACCCTGATCTAGACTGGAAAAGATCTGGGAGATGGTCTCCATCTTGACTTGGGAGTAAGAATCATGAGATTTAATCATGACATACCCCCTTGTTAAATTAAAATTAATGCAGATATTAATGTTTCAGAGTGAATAAAGATCATTTTACTAAGATTTAATGACAGGGTAGGAAAACCTACCCTAGGCTGAACGCTCTCATGTATGTATAAATTCCTTAGAATTAACATAATTCACAAAGAAAACTAACATGATAATGACCAAATTGTCAATTGAAAAGACCAGAGGAGACAAGAAAAAGGAATTAAAAGAGGAAAGAGCCGACACAAAAGAAGGAAGGTCTATAGAAAACTCATCTTTAAAAAGAAGAGAAAGCGTCTAAGCAATCCACCAGAGAGACAGGGACCAGACATCCGAAGAGACCCTGACTGGATAAAATCTCCTCATCCCTGACCGACTAGGGAATAGAAGAACAAGAAGAAGGATTAGGAGATGAAGAAGAAAAGAGATGGGAAGAGTCACCAGAGGCCATAGAACCAACAATTCAAATGGAAAGAGGAGAGCAAGGCCTCTTGGAATCTAGAAGGTTAGAAAACTGTAAAGAATCAGAAAAGGAAAAGATTGATCAGAAGGAATGTGAACAGATACAACATCCTGACCAGAGGACATGGAAAGAATGGAGAAAAAAGCTGACATGAAAGAACGAACAAGGGACGAATCCCTAAAAACAGAAAACAATGAAAAAACCAGACCTTAAACAACAATTAGAAACTCAAGTCCAAAAGAGAGAACGACAGAAACAATCAGATCAAGATGATCAAAAGAGGAAGAAGAAGGAGGAAGAGAGGAATAAAGAAGAATGGAAGTTGAAGAGGAAAGAACAGGACCAGAAGATCCCTGGATAGGATAGATAGACGATGAAATACGGGAAAAAACCCAGAGGGAAAAAATAAAGACAGAAAGAGAGATAGAGAGAGGAAAGAGACATGACTAGTAGAAAACTTTAGCAGGAGAAGGAGCAGAGGATGAAGGAAGAGACCTATACTTATCTTACTCATTATTATTAAAGACTTAGAACCAATATTATCATCATGTAAAGACGGATGTCATTGAGATTGAAATGCTAATGAAAGGAATGATTGATAGAATGAGAATGAATCGCGGGAACATCTGGATGTTAAAAACACAAAACACTAATACTTGATTATGATTAAACACTACGGGATGAAAACACAAAACAAAATGCTGAAAAACAGAGGCGATATAAAATCTAAGCAAAAAGACTCACTAAACCATGACTGTGACAATGCAGAAGAAAAAACTCGGCTTTTATTCTTTCTTCCTTCACCATAATCTTATTTCTCTATTCTCAGCATTTTCTAGCTCTTGTAATCATTAATCTTAGAGCCATTCTCTTCCCTATAAATCCACTACTGAAACTATTCCTTTCAGCACCTGTCAGAATTAGACTAAGAATTACGCTAGAAACGGGGATTTTCTTCAAGAAAATAGCTCCCTTTGGATAAAATAAATATGTCAACCTGCCGACATGAGGAAAAAAAGAGCGCGAAAAAAGGCTGAACGGCCCGAAGACAACTGGCCATCTAAAGTTGGATGAAATTAAAAACTAATTTTAATTGCAACATCTAGACATGCGTAGAATACAGACTGACTTATCGACTGCAACAAAAAAACCCATCCGGCAACCAGTCGGAAGAGTCTTTAATTACGTTGAAATGTTTCACTGATAAAAGAATAAATGCTGAATATCTACAATTTCAAGAGAGACTTCAAGACTGGCAATGTCTCGGAATTAATATTTCAGCAATTAAACATTCCGATTTTTAAAAGCACTTACTGAAATAAAACTAATCTGGAATCTCAGTAAGAGCTATCACCGGAAATCCAAAAAAGGAAAGCAGAACCGGAAGTTAATCATAGAACACCATGAAACCGGTAATGACCCTAACCCCGGATGTACGAATCCGGAAGTGAAAAAATAGGAAACGGAAATGCGCAAACCGGAAGAAGACAACCGGAAACTGAACCCAGATGTACGGTAAAAAACCCAGAATAAACCGGTAGGACTTCCGGTTTAGTTGGTAATCCAGATCGGCAAGATCCGGTTACCACTTCCGCTCCGTCAACTTCCGGTCTGTCTTCCGTCTATGTAGGACATCCGGGTCCTTGAGATCTGGTACCTACTTCCGTTTCCGGTTCTATTAGCGCTTCCGGCCATTCTGGATATCCGGAGTCTGAGGACTCCTTTTATTTTTCGAATTCCGGTAGAGGCGTTTCCGGTTTGGACTCTAGTCAGTACACTTCCGCTTCCGGTCTTAGAGGTGTACTTCCGGGTCACCCAGACCTGGATAGACTTCCGATTTCCGTTTCCGGTTGGGAGGCAGCTTCCGGTTTAGCGAGAGAGCAAAATTCTCTAGGTCATCTAGGTTTTTGGATGATAGGAACCGGAAATACGCAAAACCGGAAGTCAGACCGGATATGGAAAAAACGGAGGTAGATCCAGAAAACGGAAGTAACCCCTGTCCAGATGACGGAAGTCTATCCGAGTCTGAACGACCCAGAAGTACACCTCCAGAAACAGAAGTGGAAGTGTACAGACAGGAATCCAAACCGGAAGTGGAAGCGCTTCTACCAGAAGACGAAAAATAATAGGAGTCCACAGACCCCGGATATCCGGCATCACCGGAAGCGCTGCTAAAACCGGAAACAGAACTAGGAACCGGATCTTGAAGACCCGGATGTCCTACAAAATCAGAAGACATACTGGAAACAGACGGAACGGAAGTAATAACCGGATCTTGATGACCTGGATTTCCTGCCAAATCGGAAGTCCTACCGGAAACGGACTACAGAGAAGAACCGGATCCTGAAGACCTGGATTTTTTGCTAAACCGGAAGTTAAAACGGAAAAAGGAAGTAAACCCGAGTCCAGAGGACCCGAGTCCACCACAACGGAACCAGAAGAACTAGCAAGACTAGAAATCAAATTCTAGGCAATGGGTGGTCTAGAAAAAACCTTGACGACTGGTACAATCGAAAAATTGCCATTTGCATAAGGTCCAGCCTTATGGACGTCAGCCTCAGCCTCCGCCACCACTGCTTGTGGGTCATGTCCGTCACCCCCAAGTCTTAGGTGGGTTTGACCCGGTGCACTACACGAGCCCACCTTCGAGAGCTTAGTCGCTCTAGACTTCTGCTTAGATTTATTTTTCTTATCAAAAAATTGGCATTAGCATAAGAACCAGCCTTATGGACGTCAGCCTCAGCCTCCGCCACCACGGCTTGTGGGTTATGCCCGTCACCCTCAAGTCTTATGTGGGTTTGACCCGGTGCACTACACGAGCCCACCATCGAGAGCTTAGTCGCTCTTTTCTTCTGCTTAGATTTCTAAACCTGCATGGAGGTTAGATGGATCGGTTTCGCCCATTTGCAGGAACGCCCGCTAGCCTTCGGACTATCGTCAGAACTTGAAGAAACATCCTGTTTCTTAGCTTCCTTAATAGCAGGAGATATCCTTAGCGGACTCCTAAAATCGAAAAAAGCGTAAAAATGAAGCATACCGCTTAGAAAATCGTAAATGAAGACTAGAAACATAAAACGCACTTCTAAAAAGGCGGAAAAGTTCAAATTAGAAATCAAAATCCCTACCGACAAGAAAACAAACTTGCATAGGGATAAATGATAATCCTTATAATGCACTAGAGGTAAATTGATAAGGGCTCTTGGTTAAATGCTAGAGAATTAATATGATGATGATGATATAGGCATAGTAATTAAGTTACCATGAAACGAGAACTCACTATTTTTTCTTTTAACTGAAAGTGATTAAGGGTTCACTGGAGTAATAGAGTGTTTTATATGATGATGACGTAGGCATGTTAAAGGTGTTACCACGAAAACGAAACCCACGAAAGCCGGTAACATCTATATACATAGTTATAAAGTTCAATATAACCACGAAATAGTTCTAAAAACAATTTTGGGAGGAGAGACTTCATAATAGGCATATCTTAGCGTGAGGAAGTCCTTCAAGTGTAAGCTGACACAGCGCCAAGCACAAAAAAACTTAGACAAATATTTTAAGCAGTTGTTCTGCAAGCAGAATAATTGAAAAGTAAATCTGTTTCCGATTTGGGCTCCAGTGCGCATGTGCAAGAGCGCTTATTGACAAGCGTCACCATGGGGTAAGTATAGACTGGTGCCAGTCTATAGCTGTCAGTATGCTGGAGATGGACTTAACCAGTAGCCTGGTTGAGGGTCCATATTAATAGGAATAGGCATGGGGAGGTGTGTATGCAGGCATAAAAATCTTATTCTGATAGCTAAATGCAGATAATTGATTTAGCAAGTAGTGATTGAACGGTAATGGATGTTTTTGTGGTGTAATAACAACTGGGAGTTCAGGGATCAATCTATCCTAACACGAGCGATGTGTGGGTGGTGCTTAGCTAGATATGGGAGGGGCATAGCTAAAACTGTAAAGGTCCTTTGGTCAAGAAAATCCAAATATTTTCTTCTTGTATGTGCACTGGTCATCAAAGAGAAGACTAATTTAGAAAATTTACAAAAATAGTCTTCTCTTGACCTGCAAATGGAAATTCCCTCAAGATCATAACAGAAGCCATTTTTGGGATGACATGGCCAGACCAGTAAAAGGTTAACATTTAATACAAAAAAATGAATAAATCAGTTAGCCCTTACGACTCTCATGTCCAAATTGTAAATTTTCAAATTAAATTAAAAGACGAACTGGTGTTAAAATTTCGACATGGTGGAAGATGGCGCTGTAGACAGCAACATCGTCCACCGAATTTGTTGAAAAATGTACACCAGTTTCTTTGATATTGATTCAGTAAAAGAGAATATTGACATCAGAGTGGCAAGGGTTAAAGCTTTCATTACGCAACAAGCGCACTGCACAAAAGCATAAACCGATATACTGTACGCTAAGCTGCACATGTCAAACAAAATATACCGCTAAAATTGTGGCACGTTAGGATGAAAGAACAAGCGACAACACAGCAAAGTACAGCGTATTAAACTAGCATTTAGCGAGCTCCTCAGTAATGAAGGCATACATGTAAAAAGATTGGAGGCATCTAGCGACTTTATATCATGATCATTGTGCCTTGCCCATCTGTTGAGCCTCATCCTAGGACTGTGGTATTTATATAAATTCCATCTAAATCCAAGGGCTCTTAATCATCGGATGAAAGGAATTCAATTTCACCTGGCTTTCTTGTTATAATGTCTTCCTGTTCTCTCTTCATGTTGTATTCCCAGTCACTGATTGAAATGCACAAAGTTGGATGATTTAAGTCAATTATTTGTAAGATCCTTTAACCTGCTAACAATGAAGTTGTTTTCTTTCACCTTTTCTGTCTGAAGAGATGATAAGATAATCGATAATTCAGCTTTAGCTAAACTCTACCCACAGTTGCTTCACCCATGTTGCGATCGATCCCTGAACTCCCTGACTATCAATTTCCAAAACACCTTACAAGTATATTTTGAATATTTTGAACTTCCTGTTGAACTTAGGTATGTCATTCATGACGTATTTCATTATGACATCGTCCTACACATCATGTACTTGATTATGACATCATATGATTGATGGATAAACTGGAATCCTCCCATATGCCTTTCACCGACAAATCCCTCTAAAGGCAACTTTTCCCAATGCATAACATATTATGTTGAATATTTTCAAAGTTAATATGACTGGAAGCCGTTAAAGGCAGCACTGGCTTCTATGCAGTCATGTTAATTTCAAAATATTCAACAGCTTTTCTGTATTATTGTCTTGAAATTGACTTAATTGAGATATGGAGAATTCATCAAAGAAAGCGTTATATTCTTGTCTCTTCATTTTTCAAATGAGTGTAGATCAGATGTTTTCTCATTGTCTGCTTACCTTTGCACCCGTCATTACGCTGAGACCCATGTTTTGAACATCGGTAGTGTAACATTTTGGACACTGCTGCCCAATCTGTGCTGTTGCATCCAATAACTAACCTTTCCAGTTAATCATCCATCATATGACGTCCTAATCAACTACATGACGTGTAGGATGACATCATGAATGATTCGATTTAGTCCGTCGTAAACGCTTAATAGTCTGAAACGCTGTACAAATTGTATGTCTTTGCTATGTAATAAGCATGCTGTTGAATATTTTGAAACTGATTTGACTGGGTGCTGTTGCTGCCTATGTAGCAACAGCACCAAGTCAAATTAGTTTCAACATATTTAACAGCTTACCTGTATAGTTTTCTGGAAATTGATAGACAGGGAGTACATGGATCGATCGATCCCAACATGAGCGAGGTGCAGTGGAGCTTAGTTAGAGATTGGCAGGGCATAGCTAAAACTGGACAGGTCCATTGGTTGAACTATTTCAGAGTAAATTTGTGTTTAGGGATTTTGTTATTTGCACCCCCCCCACACGGTCACCCGCCCGATTTGGTGTCTGCTTCTAAGCTTGCCTAGTGCATGAAATGTTAATGGTTCAGCGGTTAATCTCAGAGAAAATTTGTAAAATCTTGCAGTAAATTTCACAAATCTTATTATGATATTTATAGATATCGATCACATGATAATTAACTAGGATAAACAACCAACTAAATATTGGGGGAGGAGATATCACAATAACCAAAAGGTTATGCTTGTGGGTAGGAGGGATGTCATACCTGACCATCCTCTTTCTGCGCCTGTACAAGAATCAGATGATGTGATTGTCTAGGAAGACCGGACATATTAGGAAATCCAAGATGCCCACCAAAAGAGATTAGCAAATCAAATATCTGCATAAGAAGTTCTGAAGGCTACCACTATATGACCCAGTGGTTAATGAGGTTAGCAAACAATTTTCTGGACAATTTTGGAAATCCAAGATGGCCACCAAAAATAATTGATCAATCAGATTTATGCATGCGAGATGAAAAATCACAATTTTAAGACTGTATCACATTCTTTTCTCAAATCAAGGGCCTTTGCATAATGATGCCTATGACTACAAACACTACCGGTATCAATTACATCTCAATATTATCATTATAATCAACAATTTAAAGCTGAGCACTGGTATCAAGGACCATTATGTGCAAAATGGATGTCAGATAGTTTTATCTTGCATTTATCAAAGACAAAAAGCAGGGTTGCATCTACCCTTATTTAAATTTTGGCAGGAAATTGATCCAAGATGGCCGCCAAACCGTTTATCCGGTAGTTTCGAAAATTGCAAATTTGAGACCAGAATAACCCAAAACATAAATAAAACCAATTTCAGGCTCAAAATCCATCAAATAAAAAAATCCAATATGGCCGCTAAACACACTATATTTTGATTGCCCCACGGCGGCCATGTTTTTTTTATGGATCAACTTCCCTTGAACAAACTTTCATGGCCTTTAGTCCTTAATCATATCTGACAAATTTCCGCCCGATCCCTTCAGCAGTTCTGGAGAATTTGTTTTCGCTAAAACTAGGTCACCCAAGATGGCCGCCAAACCATGGGACCAATCAAGTTCCCTTGAACAAACTTGGTTCAGCTCTTTCCCTAGATCATATTTCATTAAGTTGCCTTCAATCCACCAAGTGGTTTCGGAGAAGATTTTTAAAGACTATAAAAATTAACCAAAATCCAACATGGCCACCGACCAAATTAGCGGATCGGCTTCGTTTGAACAAACTTGAATCTCTACACCATAAGGATGCTTCCTGCCAATATAATTGAAATCAGGCCAGTAGTTCTCAAGAAGACATTTTAAATTTCCCATTGCTTTAGTATGGGAGCTTTTGGCGGGAAAATGATCCAAGATGGCCACCAAAGCATTTATCCAACATTTTCGAAAATTCCAAATTTCAGATCAGAATAACCCAAAAAACAATTTCAGCCTCAAAATCCATCAAATAAAAAAAGAAAATCCAATATGGCCGCCAAACACGCTGTATTGTGATTGGCCGGTGGCAGCCATGTTTTTTGACGGATCAACTTCCCTTGAGTAAACTTTAATGGGCCTTAGTCTCTAATCATATCTGCCAAATTTTGGCCCGATCCCTTCAGTGCTTCTGGAGAAGTTGTTTTCACTAAAACTAGATCAACCAAGATGGCGGCCAAACCATCTGACCAATCAAATTCCCTTGAACAAACTTGGTTCAGCTCATGCCCTAGATCATATTTCATGAGGTTTTGCATCAATCCCTCGAGCGGTTTCGGAGAGGATTTTTAAAGAGGTTTCCTAAAATCGGACAAAATTCAAGATGGCTGCCTGCCAAATTGGCTGATCGCTAAGTTGGATCCCTATGCCCTATGGATGCTTCCTGCCAAATATAATTGAAATCAGCCCAGTTGTTCTTGAGAAGAAGCCGTTTAAAGGAAAAGTTGACGGATGGATGATGGACGGTCATCATGTGAGTTAATACGGTGAAGCAGCATCGCAGGCTTGCTACCATTTCCCCGGAAACAGAACAAAGGCAGAGAGACCACTGGATGTGACGTCAATGAGCAGATCTAAGGAAGGAAACCAATGCTTTCCCTCCATCACCCCCCCCCCACCCCACCCCACCCATTAATATCTTATTAATAATATTAATAATTCCCTATTTGAAGGTGTGGTCACTTGATCTTCATAGCCTACAAAAATATTGCCTAAAGGAACATATGTGCCAAATTTGGTCTTAATTCATCAACAAATGGCGAAACGTGCTACAATTGCTGACAGGCAGGCAGGCTGCCAGACAGACAGGCAGGCAGGAAGAAAGATCATGATTGTATAATCTCATCTATGTCAGATCCAAAAGTCTGAATGATCTGAGCTGTGTTTGTTTGCTCCTTTTATACTTTTTGGTGGGGTGCCCAGATGTAGTTACGTGGTATACCATAAATGGGCATTTTTGGTGCCCAGTGGTCATTTGACAGGATGTGTTGGGGGGTACGTGTTGGCTGGCGGTATGAAATATGAGCGGTACTTGCGGTACATACTGGCTGGCAGTATGGGATGTGGGCGGTCCTGGCTGTAACCGGCGGTACCTATTGGCTGGCGGTATGGGTTGTGGGTGGTACTGGCAGTATTTGGGTTGGCAGTACTTGCGGTACCTTCCATGTAGTTATTATCATAAAAATTATGAAAACCCATCCATCAAATAAAGGGTCAACGTCATATATACAGAAGGGTGCTTATTTATCAAATTAATGTTTCGAATGAGTTAGCATACTAATAACTCAATATATATCAACTTTTGCCTAAAAAATTGGTAAAATTTATAAAAGAATCTAATATTGCGGTAATATATATTAAATTTTAATTGATCAATGGTAGTCAAATTATTGGGGGCAGAAATGTTATTGATAAAACTTGAGCATATTAACTTCTATGTCGCAAAAGAATAGCAACAGCTGGAGATACGATTAATGTTTTGTGGAAGTTAAGATTTTGAAAACATCTTTCAGCTGCAATCAGTCATTCTTCTTTGGCAACTGTTTCTTCTTTCTCCTCAGCCAGAAATCTCTAAGCTACCACAGGTACTTCTTGGTTCTCAATGTACCCTGATTAATTTTGATTAATTTTGATTAATAAAGTCTTTAGTGTTGCTAGTGCTAAGTTTGGGCTCTGAATGGATATTTCTACAGCAGCAGCTTTAACTATATCTGTGTTAATCTCTTCACTCGCAATGTTGTAATGGACTAGCCAGAAAAGCTTGGCTATGATTTAAAGAATGAAAATTATGAATTACAGTTGCTCATTTACCTGAGATGAATTGCACAGCAAATAAGAAATTCAGTGTATTTGATGACAAGAGTGCAAATTGAATATCAATGAGTTTAAGTACATCTGCAGTCTCTTTGCAATGCAGTCTAGTAATTTGTTCACATCTAGCCTTAATTTCCAGAATAAGCCACCTGTTTCATGAAATGAATACATGCACCTCAGGAGCTTATGATATTGATTCTTTTATATTAGATTGGTTTGAAGTTAACCCTTAGTGGTTTATACATTTTTGCCTCTACTGAGATTTAATCTACAAGAGTAGAATTGGATCAAGCAGCAGAAATAGTGACATAGCATCAAGTTGGAAAACACCGCTAAAACAGATTTTGCTAAAAAGAATACATTGTTATTGAATTGGAGATGCAATCTTGTGGCATTCACACATACAGACAGTGTGCATCCACTAAGCAAAATATTGTTAGTTAGTGACCTCATATACATGAGAGCCTCGGATGATAAAGATCTTTCTGAGCAGACAATTTTGGTTATTAATTCATGGAGAGAATCAATAAAGAAATAATACGTACTATGTGGATTAAGCTTTGAAATCTTTTGGTTTATTGATATTACTGAACAAAAAAATCTGAGTGTAGTTTCAAAACTCTTCGAGATATGGCTTGGACAAGAAAACTTTGACCCTAATTTGAGCTTTTCAGGGGAGATAACTTGGGCAAATATGGGTGGATTTTGCCGAAACAAAATCATTGCATTTCGTCTATCCCTAACACCTCTGTGTGAAAAAAAAATTGTGAGTATAGGCTCAAAACTCTTCGAGATCTGCTCCGGACAAGAAATGTATGTTTTTCAGGGCCGATAACTCGGGCAAAAATGGGGCAGATTTTGTCGAAATGAAATCATTGCACTTCGTCTATCCCCAACACATCTGCTGAAAATTTTTTTTATTGTAGGTTCAAAATTCTTCGAGATCTGGTCTGGACAAGAAATTAGACGGACGGACAGATGGACGGCGACCGCCATCACATAATACGACCCCGCTTACGCGGGCATATAAACTGTTGAATATTTTGAAACTGACCTGGTAGCAGCAACGGTGTCCAGTCAAATATTCTACATAATGTTTATTTAGTAAAGACATACAATTCATGCAACAACGCTTAGTCTGTCATCAATTAAGCATTAGTGATAAACTTTGCTAGGTCATTCATGATGTAATTGATTACGGCATCACTCTACATGTCACGTAGTTGATTAATTTGTCATATGATTGATGGATAAACTGGTATCCTCCATTCATTACTGAAGCTGTCAAATCATTGTTTTAAGTGCCTTCTCAATCAAAGTTGTTTCTTTGCTGTTTACAGTGGCCTGGGATTACATATGTTAAAGGAAAAAGCGTAACAGCAGTGGCGATGCCCCAGAGAGAGGCCAACTCCCTGTGGAAAATAAGATTAACCCTTTAACACTCAAATCAGCCAAAACCGCTTCAGCAGTTGTCTTGGGAAATGCCCATTTGCAGACAAAGAACCAAATTTTTGAAAAATTTACCACTGGAATGACTGGTTCGATAAACGAGGCAGTCATTGCAGTGCTAAATTAAAAAAAATAGTCTTCTCTTCATCTGCAAGTGGACATTTTATGAGAAAATGTTATTTTTTGGAACAAATTCGAGGGTTAACCCTTTAACACTCAAATCTGCCAAAAAATGGATTCAGCAGTGGTCTAGAGAAGTACCAATTTGCAGATCAAGAGAAGACTATTTTTGAAAATTTACCACTGGAATGACTGGCTCGATAACCGAGCCAGTTATTCCATACGTAAATTAAAAAAAATAGTTCTCTTAATTGGTCTGCAGATGGACATTTTCTGAGAAAATTGAAATATTTTTGAACGACTTTGTGGGATAAAGGTTTAATGGAGAGAACTCTGACCATATGGATGGATTTCACAGATTTTACAGAAAAGGAATCACGATACTCCGCTTCCCATATTAATATAGAATAGAATATTAGAATCCCCTGACAAAAACTGTGAGTGTAGGATTAAAAGGCTTAGACCTCAACAAGAAACTTTTGATGAATTTATCTTATTTCAGGGGAGAAAAATTGGTAAAATATGGATTGATATCTTGCTGAATATAAATCATGGGATTGGGTCTCCCACTAATATGTATGATACAAAAATTGTGACTCTTCAAGATCTGGCCAGGAGATAAATCTAGCCATTATGGACAGATTTTGATGAAACTAAATTATGCCACTGCCCCTCCTTGTTATATAGCCAGTGAATGAAAATTATGAGTATCAGTAAATCAAAACCTTTTATGAGATATGGTTCGAACAAGAAAATTTTGATGAATTTCACAATTTCCAGGGGAAATAACTCTGCCAAATATGGATAGTCACTGAAACAAAAGTCAAGACAGTGTGCCTTCCCAGACTATATTCCACTCAAAAATAATTCTGAGTGTAGGTTCAAAACTCCTCGAAGTCTGTCACAGACAAAATATTATTACAAAATGTCTGGACAGACCGATCATGGACATACAGATGGATGAACAGGTAGTCATGCTATTCGATACCATATCCTCCACATTTCACACACGAGACCATTCTATTTCATAAGATTCTGTCAACAGCGTCTCAAAGCACGCAAAATGATACACTATAATATCATTTAAAGGTGCATATTCACACCAAAATGCTAGAAAATAAAAATAAAATTGTTAAAAATTGTACTTTAGAGGCTTAAATATGGTGCCTCAATGAACTGAAACGAAATAACTCTTAACATATTGTAAAATCTGAATTATTCAAAGTGCAGATTTTGGATATAAAAGATTACTCTGCATTCTGATTTTGAATTCAGCATAAGAATGGCTAGAGGGTCAAGCTGTGGTCACAGCCATTACGCCGATTGCCTTGTTGGCGTACAACAAAGGTCACTCAACATAATGGCTGGAATTTACTGATGGTAGAGACCATTGATGTTATCGTGATACGAACACTGCACAAATTAGTCTTGAATCATTATAGCCCTTAAAGGTTATAATGGCGCTCGAATGCACGGATCGGTCAACAAGATGACATCAGTGATTTCTACCACAGAGTTAGGAACGATGGTGTGCCGGGCCAGGATTGGCTGAGGCGAAAGTTGATGATCGTGCTATATATTTGCGTGTCTTGCGCAAACTGGATCTACTTTTTGAGATCACTCTGTAGATCACTTTTTGGTCCAATTTTTTTGATAGCATAAACATGAATGTTAGATATTAGTTAGAAGTTTTAGTCAGAGTATAGGTATGATTGTTACAGAGAATAAATTCACAGTATGAAATAAGTTTGAAGTTGCTGTTTGTCGATACAACTATTAATAACTAGATTGATGCAACCAGACCAGAGAGAAACACTTTGGCACGAATCTAAGAATCTTCGATAAGTCAGATGGCCCGGGGACGGATATAAATATTTGATCATAGAATCAAAGGCGAGCCGCGTCCCCAACTTGAATTCAGATAAATTTGAAAACCAATGAGCTGCTGCTGGTCCAGAAATTTATAATGGCGAGCCAGCCAGGAATTGAACAGGAACGACGGAAGAACAGCAGGATGGCATAACGCACATTGCAATCGCGAACAGTGAGTAATAATTTTCTGAACAATATTAGGAACAGAGACAAATTCTAAAATGGCAGAAAGAAACGTTAAAGTAAATGATTTGCAAACCATTGCTGACGGTGTGATTAATCTGGTTAACAGTGTCAGGACAGAAAATGCTGCCTCTGAACGAAATAGATTGGGTCATGAGAAACTAAGAGATTACACAGCAACTATACGGAGATGTGATGGTTTGGTACCAGCGGAAGTGAGGGCATGGCTAGACGAGTGTGAACTGGTCATAGGGGCACTCAGAGATGTAAAGGGCAGCGCCGCACACATTGCCACATGGACTTCAACTGGCAGTCTCCATCGTGAGATTTAATTATTTCTAAAAGACAGAGATCGTCGCACCATAGCATGGGAAGACATTCGAGGACACATTATCATTGCGTTTGTATCTGCCAATGAAGATGAACGTTTAAAATGTCAATTAGAGGCTTTGAAACGACATCCAGACGAAGCAATCACCACATTTAATAGATGATTTCGTCGTGCATATGTGACTGAATCCGAAAACGCAAAAAGAACAATTCTAAGAACATACATCCCTCAATGATAATAAGTTAGCTAGAAAAATTGTGCTCAGCAGGAAAATGACAACAGAAGACGCAATGAACTTCGTAGAAGAACATGCTGCTAGCTTAGAACTATTAAACACTATGAACATTTCGGAACGTGATTGTCACTACGAACCCATGGACGTTGATTCAGCATGTGATCCGATGACGAAGTGAATTAGAAAAACGGTTATGTAAGCAAAACGAATGGATACTCACTAGAATAGCTAAGATAGAGACACAATTGAGCAAACCACGACAGCAAGAGGATTTACAGAGACAGGCACAAAATGTAAGTAACCGAACAAGAACACACACGACACACAAACAATCAGGGTGCTATTGGTCAGAGGGACAGGGTAGAAAGACAATAACGTGTTTTCAATGTGGGAAACCTGGGCATATTAAAGCTAGATGCCCAAACCAGACACTACAACAGCATAGAGGCCGACAACAGTATAGACATTCGGGAAATGGGGACGGGCCGAGTTTTCAATCAACGGGGAGATTCTTGGTCCAACTAAAGATTCAAGGGAAACATGTGACATATCTCGTGGACACTGGCGCATCCACGTCTTTAATACGCAGTGATATATGGAAACGGTTGTTAGGGACAGAAAGCCAGAACTTTATTAGCAGTTAACGGTACTCCAATAAGTGTTGGGTAGGACTGGGGTAAAGTTTGATAGGGCGTGTCCAATACCCGTCATCGTAGTTCCTCCAGAGATGGCTCATGAAGGACTGATTGGAGCAGATGCATTGTGAATGGGTAAAGCGAAATTGGACTACGAAAGAGGTAGCACTGGAAGACACCCAAAGGTTAAATGTACCATCCCAACAGGACACCACCCTCCAATAAGGCAGTGTGCATACCGCTTGCACATCATGAAGGAGCAAATCAAAGAGATGTTGGCGGCGGGTGTCATCCGTCCTTCAAACTCACCTTGGTCTTCTCCTATCACATTAGTGCCCAAGAAAGATGGGTCAATGAGATTTTGCATAGATTACAGATCCCTGACTTCCGTTGATTTCAGATATTTTTTATTCTATGGGAGGGGCGGCTGTATTTTCCACCATGGATTTAAAATCTGAATATTGGCAAATTCCCATGGCCGATGAGGATATTGAGAAAACTACTTTTCATCTGTACAGAAGGCAATTTTGAATGGCTTTCAATGCCATTTGGGTATTCGAACTCAGCAAGTGTCTTCCAGCGCGCCATGAATGAAGTGTTTCAAGAATATAAGGGTCCTTTTGTTTATGTGTTTGTTGATGATATAGTAGTATACTCTGAGTGCATAGAAGACCACACCGAACATTTAAGGCTTGTAATGCAACGGCTTGAGGACTATAACCTGCAACTTAAGAGAAAGAAATGTGAGTTTGCAAAAGAATCTGTAGATTTATTGGGTTACAGAATATCCAGGGATGGGGTTTCACCAGAAAAACAAACGGTTCAAGTAATTGAAGAAATGCAACCCCCAAGAAATGCCAGTGGCATACGTTCTCTGATGGGGATGGCTGGTTATTATAGAAATTGCATTCCAAATTTTGCTAAAATAACCAAACCCTTAGTAGATGCATCAGCATATGCTGTGGGTGCCACTTTGGTTCAAGACGATGAGGGTACTGAAAGGGTTATTCAATATATGTCATTGACTCTAAAAGACAGTCAACTTAACTGGCCCGTAATCGAGAAAGAGGCTTATGCAGTGGTATATGCGCTTAAGAAATTAAGACCATATTTGTATGGCACGAAATTTACTGTATACACCGACCATAAACCTTTGAAAAGTTTGTTTATTGGCGAATTATAAAATACAAAGGTCCAACGATGGGCTGTTCTGATCACTGAATACAGCTGTGACATTCAGTACATCAAAGGCACTAAGAATATAAGGGCTGATACGTTGTCTAGATTACGAAGACCATCAGAAATGGCCACGTTCGACACAGGAGATTATGCAATTCCTGAGGTAGAGGATGACCTTTTGCCGCATGTACCACTGGAAGCGTATAATATTGCCTATGGCGAACTACGCTGTGAACAACAATCAGAATTTAATGAAATGTTTAAAGAAGTGCCTGAGGGATGTGCAATATATAATGGGGTGGCATACTCTACGAAGTGTCCATCTGCATTAGATGCTGCCTACCCGAGGGTAATTCTGCCATCAAAATTTAGAAACAATGTATTGCAATCAGCACATGAACGGTCAGGTCATCAAGGTCTTCATAAGACATTAAGTTTAATTAGGGATTCCTTTGTTTGGGAAGGAATGCGTAAAGACATTATCCAGGTGGTCGATAGATGCCCAACTTGTCAGGTAAATCGAAGAGTAAGAACACATCCAACGTACACTGAAATGCCACTTGCGAAATATACAGGGCAAATTATTGGTATGGACCTTATTTGCCCGCTAACACGCTCGACCGAACGTTACACGTACATATTGACTATTGTAGATCACTGTTCTGCATGGACTGAAGCTTACCCCATCCGATCCAAGTCCGCACATTGCGTAGAGGAGAAATTCTTTAACGAATATTGCGCATGCTATGGCATGCCTGAGATAGTAATCACTGATTTGGGGAGGGAATTCATTGCCAATGAAATGCGAGATAAATATATAGCCCTAGGCATCGATCACCGCAGAACAACACCCTATCATCCACAGATGAATGGAAAGACAGAATGTTTCAACAAAACAATTAAGGAGATCCTACAAAAACTGGTTAATAACCAGTCAAGATTATGGGAAAATGAACTCAGTGCAGCCCTAATGGCGTACAGGAACACTAGACATTCAACTACTGGATATACACCATTCTATTTGACGTATGGCAGGCGTGGAAGATTGCTGTTATCATTGTCTGTGGATGCTTCTCAAGATCTAGAGGATCGCTTAACAAACTTGAGCAATGCCTTGCAGCATGCGAGGGTGAGCACAGAGAAATCTTGTGCTTATCACAAAGAGCGGATCAACAAGAGAGCGAACGCTGGCGAGTTTAAAGTAGGAGATTCTGTAGTCGTGAAAGCTGAAGAACGGATTAAATTGACTGGACACTGTAACCCCCAGTACAAAATATACAGAATCAATGGTCCAGTGGCACACGTAAGACATCAAAGATCAGGAAAAACGAGGGTGCTAAACATCAGCAAGCTGCATGTAGTCGATCCAGAGATGGTGTGGGATCAAGTTAGACCACGCCCAATACAAAATCCTACAATTGACACGAGGAAGAGCTTGATGAGAGGAGAGCATACACTCTTCGAACAGCAAAAGTTGGAGGAACATGAGCAAGGTGATGGAACAATAAATGAACCATCACTGACGTCAGACCTAGAGGTCTCAGAGCCAGCTACGCTAGAACCAAGGGACAGCTCAATGACGCATGAGGAGCCGATGGAAATGGACATGGACGGTGATGAATCACAGCCGCAATCAGATACCGTAATTGGCCAACCACAATTACCCAATGACCGAGGTATACATAATGCATTTAAGTGCAAAAAGGGCAGGGCTCCCTGGCTAGGCGTAATTCAAAATAAAAGGCAATGAATTTGCGCAGTTTGTTTTCGTGCTAACTTAGGCATAAGCTCCGATGAAAAACAATGTGGATATGCGTTGAGATATCTAGAGACTAGTGTGTAGCATAATGATCAGTCCAAACCTAATCAAAATTTTGCGTTTTTGGTTAATGCACAACGTCATATTAAAAATTAAAAAACCAACGAGCTGCCGCTGGTCCAGAATTTATAAGATGATGATCTCATTCCGTACAAATGAATATAATTTTTTTAAGTTGTGAAATTAAATTAGACACGTGCCCCTATTTCAACTTCACAATTAAATAATTATATTAATTTATACGGAATGAGATCATTATATGTTAAGATTTATTTCGTCGAGGTATCTAATTTAAGATTCTAAATGGATACAATTTAAATAATTTTATTTAGAGCATTCTGGTGAGAATATGCATCTTTAACAATTTAATGGTCAAAATTTGTGAAGAAAATTAAATTTCTTGCACAGTGAATGTCCATTTTCGGGGGCAATTTAAAAAAATATTTTTTTTAATGTAGTTTACAGAAGTAGCTTTCAGTTGTCCTACATTTCTCACGACCAATGCAGCGGCCATTTTGGCCGACTTGGCCCTTAAAGGGTTAAACAGACACATGAGGGGTTAAACAGAAACAGAGCTTTCATAAACATTGTTTGTAAAATATACACAAATCAATCTTCTTCTAACTTTGTAACAATTAACATATATTAAGTCCAAATATATCTTTACCCATCTCCGGATTCATAATTAGACATTAGTCAGTGTGACTGATGAAGCTCAGGCGACCTGAGAAAAATATTTCAAGTGAGAGTAGTTATAAATGGAGTGTTTCAAAACAGAACATGGTGGGAGTCACGGATTGCCGATCGGCGGCTATAGGAGGGAGGTGGGCTGTTAGAACAGAGGTGACATACCGTTGTTAGACTGTTTTACTCGGTGGCAGTCATGGATCCGTGATCCACGTGTTCCAGAGTAACAAGGAGGGAGGTGGGCTGTTAGAACGGAGGCGACATACTGTTGCTAGACTGTTTTACTCGGTGACAGCTGCGGATCACCGATCCGCGTGTTCCAGAGGAACACGGAGGGATGTGGGTTGTCAGAAGAGAGGCGACATACCGTTGCTAGACGGTTTTACTCGGTGGTAGCTGCGGATCGCAGATCGGCCTGTTCCAGGTGAGATACCGTTGCAGCAGCTCCTTCTATCTTACCTGACCCAGGTGGGCACTTGAACATCTAGAATTCCGTATTAGAGAAACGTTGCAGCAAACAAAAAATAAAAATAAAAAAACAAAAAAAATATTAAAAAAATATAAAACTCCCGGCCCCAACCTGTCTGGGAGATCCCCTGCATTATTGCCGGCTGGCTGGCCTGTCTCTTCTCTCTCGCTCTTTTCTGCGGGGATTTTTATGTGGGTTTGTGCTTGACCCCGCACTTGGGGGGGGGGGTCCCTCATTGCTCCTATTTCTATCATTACACCCCTACACTAGTGCATACCCTTTGAATTTGTTTCGAACTGGGTACCATCTAGCAGAGGTCTTTTGAGAGATTTGAACCATGTTTTTTTTATTAGAATTCAGCGCTGTTATCAACTGAGCTAACGGGGAACCAATAATTAGTCTACAAATAATGACATTTATCTTTTAGGAATTGTTGTGCAACAATAGCAAATCGATCAATCGGACTGATAACACACAAAAGTTATAGACCTAGATATATTACAGCCGATGTGTGTACATATTTTCCATTAGAATATTCTAGATAACACATAACAGGTTACCAGTGGTAAATTAAAAAAGTCTTCTCTAGGTCTGCAAATGGACATTTTCTATAAGATTTTTTCCATTGGAATATTCTAGATAACACATAACAGGTTACCAGTGGTAAATTAAAAAAAAAGTCTTATCTTGGTCTGCAAATGGATATTTTCTATAAGAAAATTTAAATTTCTTGAATAACTTCAAGTGTTAAAGGGTTAATAAGTTATCTTTGAGTCGTTTAAAAATGTCAAATCAACATATTGATGTCAGAATGATAATGAAGGAGCCACTTGGTTCAAATATATTGTTATCTAGTTCCGGATTCATAATTAGACATTTTTAAAAAGACCAAAAGATCATTCATTTACTCATGTGAAATATTTCGCTCAGATCGCCTGTGCTTCATCAGCCAGACTGATCTCTGGAGGGTCTCGTTCATTCCAAGACTTGGTGAGTGGTCATGAGATCAGGAGAGTGTCATAAATCGGTGAGAGTTCTTTAGTCCCTGTTCTCTCTTTATGGTCGGTTTAACCCTTCAATGGTCATGCCAGTCAAAACCGGCATCTGCAGTGGTCTTCAGGACTATCCATTTGCAAGCCAAGAAAATACTTTTTTTTAAATTTAACACTGAAATGTCTGGCTCGATAACCGAGCCAGTTATTCCAGTTGTAAATTTTCAAAAATAGTCCTGTCTTGTCCTGCAAATGGACATTCATTGAACAAATATTTTGATTTCTTGAATAAATTTGGCCATTAAAGGATTAAGCTGTTTGATCTGTATGACCTCATGAACCTTTCGTTTACCCCCAGCACTCTTCTGTTGTTAGTATTTTGTTATATATCATGCGAATCTGATGTGAGTGGTCACTGTAGTGTTCGTATATTGCAGATTCATCTCTGGTCTGATGTTCTTTAACAATTTAAAGGTCAAATTTGGTCCATTTTTTTTTACATATTTTCTTAGTGAACGTCCATTTATAGGCCAAGAGAATAAAATCTTTGAAAATTCATCACTGTAATAACTGGCTCGGTTATCAAGCCAGGCATTCCAGTGGTACATTTTCAAAAATTGTATTCGCTTGGCCTATAAATGTACAATCCACATGACCATAGCAGAGGGCGGTTGTGTCCAGTATGACATTTAAAGGGTTAAGCCGGCACCCCTAATGCTCTACCAGTCTCACAGACGTAGGTGTCATCACAATCACAGTCACAATCTGGCACCCCTAATGATCTAACAGTCTGACCGACGTAGGTGTCATCACAGTGACAACCTGGCACCGCTAATGCTCTACCAGTCTCACTGATGTAGGTGTCATCACAGTTGTCACAAGTGACCTGGTAGACCACTCCACACATCTTTTCTTTTTTAGTCTTATCTTTGATCTTAAAGAGTTCACAGGCTTATGGTATATGTCAACTCTGCATGATTTGAAAGCTCGTTGGAGGTGCTCAGACACTCCTCTGATATATGTCCAAGAATGAGCCACTTGTTTTCAGAATCTAGAGTCATACTTTTTATTCTCCTTGGTGGTCTGTGACTCAAGTATCTGATGACATATTCAATTACGTCACTTGTAAGCTGATGTCGCAATCAAAATGATCTAGCTCAGTCATGACAATTGGAAGTCTCTCTCACGAATGTGCAAATTGTATGTTTTTGATGAGTTGACAATTTAATAAACATTCTGTTGACTATTTTGAAAATCATTTCCTTATGCAGCAATAGCTCTCAGTCAAATTAGTTTCAAAAAGTGGGCAGAGTTAACTAGAAATGGGCGAGGAATAGCTGAAAAGTAATCCCTTCATTGAATGCCAAGATTAAGGTGATTATTTGAAACGCAACTTAATTGTAAGTATTTGCAGCATTAATGACTTACAGCTAAAATAATTTCAAAATATATTCAATAATTTTCATCATAACCTTTCCTTAAAGAACTTTAGCTACTGAAACTTTCCAATTTATCCATCCATCATATGACATCATAATCAATTATGTGACGTGTAGGATGATGTCATAATCATTACATCATGACTGACTCGATTTAGTCCACCTTTAACGCTTAATAATTCAACACGTATGAATTGTATGTCTTTACCATTTAGCCCATTCACCGATGAATTCCCCATATCGCATTTTTAAGGCAACCATGTAGCAAAACTGTTTATTTAAAAAAATTAATTTGACTGGAAGCCGTTGCTGCCTTAGGCCTCCAATCAAATTATTAAACAGATTAAGTTTTGTATCGTAAAGAATATACTTTCTCAGGGATTTGTTGGTGAAAGGGTTCATAAACATTCTGTTGAATAATTCAAAACTAATTTGACTGGGCACTAGGCAGCAACAGCACCCAGTCAAATTAGTTTCAAAATACATAACAGCTTATCTGTATAGTTTTCTGGAAATTGATAGTCAGGGAGTTCAGGGATCGATCAATTCCAACATGGGCGAAGGGTGGGTGGAGCTTAGCTAAAGATGGGCGGGGTGTAGCTAAAATTGGAAAGGTCCATTTGCCCGCTGATGAGATTAAAAAATAAATGAACGATTACATAACCAGACGGTGTGGAACTAACATTGCAATCAGATATCATTTACCCAGTTCAGATCACACAAATACAACCTTTTGTCTAAAGTGATTTTATTTCCCTTGAGACCATCCGCACATGATTAATTTAGAATAAAGTATTTATGAATGAAGTAAGATATTTGAGAAAAATAAGAGAAATAGATGGCATGCTTGACATTTTAACTACAATACGGGTTAGACACATTAAGCGCACATATTGGCATGGTTGTCCAATGCGTAAAAAGATGCCGAGAAACTAACAATCAATAAATGGCCATTTGTCAAATAAATGTAAATACACGTATATCCTCAATTTCACACACTTTATTGACTGAATATGTCAAAGAAGTAATTGCGTAATCTCCATTGATACAAGATCTAATAATTCTCGGCGAGAAGACACGGCTCTATTTTTAGATTGCTGGATATCTCATAATTATTATCTTCATGCGCGTGATTCATGGTGAGTTCTCTTATTTGTTCCGGTCCGAATGTAATAGAGTTTGCGCGGCGATGACCGCTTAATTATTTTAATAGACAGCCAACGGAACTCCAAATAACTACTCTAAATAAGTACTCTACTTTTGCTGGAACATGTTTATCGTTCCTTCTGCAGATGAAAGTACTCAAGCACATTCCCACTCGCGGCATCTCTTATATGTCCATTTTAGCACTCTATCAAACTGACCACAAATGGCTTCTTGCGGTGATTGTGAGAAATGTCCATTTGCATTAGCTACTCGCCGGAGAACTTGTTTTGAAAGTTTACCACTGGAATGACTGGTTGGATAAACGATCCTATAATTCCAGTAGTAAATTGCAAAAGAAAAACCACAATGGTCTCTTGGACGGCAATTAGACATAGGACATTTTCTATAATAATGGATTTTTCTGTATATGACGTCATAATTATTTAGGCCAGATGTAGCTGGATGTCACAATCAAAATGTGTAATGAATGACGTATCTAGCCCCACCAGGAACATTGAATAGCCAGTGAAGTATTACTATTTAATCAACATGTTGTTGAATATTTTGAAACTAATTTGACTAGACGCTGTTCGAATTGTATGTCTTTGCTATTTATTCAACAGTCATTTTCTATGATAATGGCTGGGTTCGATCTGTAACTGAAGGATATGACGTCATAATCAATTACTTCATATACAGGCTGACGTCACAATCCAAAATGTGTAAATGAATGGCGCATCAAGCTCAGTCATGAACATTGAATAGTCCGGCAAGTGTACGAATTGTATGTCTTTACTGTTTAATCAACATCATGTTGAATATTTTGAAACTAATTTGACCTGGCGTTGTTGCGGCCAGAGGCAGCAAACCTTTAAAAGCACCCATTCAAATTAGTTTCAAAATAGTCATCAGCTGTACAGTTACCTTGAAATTGGAAGTCTGGGAATTCATTATTCAGCGTATATATATATAACGATTCCAACACGCAAAAAGGGGTGGAGCTTAGCTAGAAATAGGCGTGTCATACCTAGAAATGGATCTCTCTATTGAAATTGTCATGAGCAAATTGAGCATTACATGGCTAATACCACTTGGTAATGCGTGGCCCACACTATATGGACCACTTGTATTAAGAGACCACCCATATTTATAGGTCACATATTTTAACAAGGCCAATCATAGATTGTTGCCCTGAATACAATGACTCGTCCTCTGACGGAGGGAGGATAATTAATACCACTTGCTAACGGGCATTTTCATGTTGTCTATTCATCATATTACGTCATATGATGTCATAATCAAAGACGTGACGTATAGGATGATGTCATAATCATGACTGACTCAATTTAGTCCATCTTAAATGCTTAATAGTCAGACACGTTGTACGAATTGTATGTCTTTGCTATTTACAAAACATGCTGGTGAATATTTTGAAACTAATTTGACTGGGCGATGTTACTGCCACAAGCAGCAACAGCACCCAGTCAAATTGGTTTCAAAATAGTCAACACCTTACCTGTATCATTTTCTGGAAATTGATAGTCAAGAAGCTCAGAGATCCATCGATACCAACACGAGCGCGGTATTAATGTATTAATATACCATCCGGATTCAGTGACCGATTGACTAACGCTAGGCCTATGGAAGTCATTTCAAGCAACCGCCACCAAGATGTGACTTACTTGGGCACAATTGTGTGTTTCTAACAAAATCCTTTAGAATGTTTAACACCGAAATTTCAAAATCTCACATAAAGACAACTATACGAATATCTTTTTAATACTTTGACTGGTAGCCCACCCCGCCATACCCACCTACTTGTTGATATCATGGACCTGTATTAAGTATTGCAATGACAACGACTGCCCATGTAAGCCTATCATCTTCTCTTAATATATTTTAACCCTTTCATAAGGAGGCCGCCAAAACCAGCCTCCACAGTGATCTTGAGGATGTTAATTTGCAGGTCAAGAGATCGTTTTTGAAAATTCACCACTGAAATGACTGGCTCAATAATTGAGCCAGTCATTCTAATAGTAACTCTTCAAAACAGTCGTCTATTGGCCTGCAAATAGGCACTCAATAACCAAATATTTTTTTTATATTCTTGACTCAATTTAGGTAATACAGGGTTAATAAATTATGAGGACAACGATGATGTACCATGTCTTTAACCTTTCCCGTATTGTATTATAGTATGATTCACGTTTGTTCCATTCGAGATAGGGTAAAAATTACAGACTTGTTACAGACAGTCTTGAGGCGTACTATGTGTGTGGTAAATTTCAAAAGAAAAACATGCATATTAATATTGTAGAGGGCGAAAAAGTAGACAGAGTTCACAAACAATAATGGATCCATCTAAAAATAAAGGCTTGGCTTCTTCGAAACTACACCTCTAATGTAATGACCGGTCATCTTCTTATGCTATTACAATGACTAGACTGTTACACAGATTCAACTTCGGATACCAAACAGACCGGGACCCAGTCTATCTCTGTAGCAGACTGTAAAAGCAACACTGTGGATCGTGAAATCGCTACGTCAATGGATACTCAATAGGCCCCTACATACGAGATACATTTCTCGATCTCGTATCGAAAGAGAACTCGCGGGATATGAATGAATAATGGATGTGTGATTATCAGTAGTATCCCTTTGTCTTTAATCCATCCGTTGTAATAAATCCATGTAGGGCCAATGCAATTATGTAGCAGTATTGATAGACTACCAATGTTCCAAATTTCCAGTCAAAACTGCTGTCAAGAATATTGTAGCAGATTGTGAAATACAGAAATCAACCGAAAGTGTAGGCCTATGCATGTGCTAAGTTAAGAACGTCTACAGGAAATTTGGCCACAGAATTTCAACCATATAGTTAGATAGGTATGTCAATACGCTAGTGAAGTAATGGATTGAGGTTTAAAAAATGTTTACCATGAAGTAATTTCGTAGTGCACAATTTCATACCAAAAATGTGCTAAAATCTCCGGTGATTCACAGTTTTCAGTGCCCTATTGTCTGTAGTATGTTTAGCCCCATAATTTCACCTACATAGACTTGAGCCTTAATATACTAGGTATATTCCGAATCTAACAAATTCTAGATTAAATAATTTTATTAGGCAAAAATTGGCTTAAATGTTGGGGTTTTCGTGCTTTTCGGTGCCCTACTGTCTGTATGTAATATGGTCAGCTACAGAACTTCGCTCACATAAACGTAGGATTTAAATACGATAGTTATATTGGGAATTTAAAAAAATTCCACCGTGAGGTAATTTCGTAGTAGACGATTTCATCGCGTAAATTTGTTTCAATTTTGGCAGATCTGCGGGTTTTCAATGCCCTACTACCTGTCTGCAATAGGTTTGGCCACATAATTTCACCGATATGGTTAGATAGCGATATGAACACGCTAATGAATCTTGAGTTTTCTACCACGTAGTAATTTCGTAATATTCAATTTAGTAGCCACGGACAGTTGTCAAATGCCAACAATTTACTATATTCAGTATCAGAATGTCTGTTCTCGATTTGTAATAATAGATCGTCTGAATAGATATTAAGAGTGGAGTGGAGGTTAGTTATACTTTAAACTGGAAATGGAGCTGTATTGGAGTCTATCGATTTGCTGAAATTTATTAGCAGTTACCAGCTTCGGATCAACGTTTTGAGTTCTATGGATATTATTAATGCACTGCATTGCATCTTGCAAAAGGTGAACTAAACAGTACTTAATCTCATTTATTTTGGTCATAACAAACATCAGTCCCGGAGGGTTAATGTCTTGCTGAAATTGTATTTATTACCAGTTCTTAGCTGAGCATATTGTAGGCCTGAAATCAGGAAGCCATTGCAGTACATTTGACTAGCTTTTATATTAGCATGTATTACACAAAAGTTACATAATAATCAGAAATAAGATCTATTTTGTAAGATATTTTCATTGCAATATATTTACTATATATGGCATAATATCACTTCCGCATAGAATGGATGGGCAGGGAAATTAAACGATTCCTTTCAAGTTAAAAAATACAGACATAATTTCATACTGCTCAGTCAGCTATTTGACCTAAGATTTAAAGTTCACACTTTTCCCGGATAAATCAAAGTTATAAAAGATAATTTGAGCTTATCCTAGATAGTCCAAGCTTATCATGGACCTTTCCAGAGTAATGACATCATATGACATCATAATCAGCTAAGCAGCATGAAGGATGTCATAATCATTACGTCATAAATGATTCTACACTTTAAGAGTCTTTAACTCTTAATAGTCCGACACATTGAGAGTCCAACACACTTTAAGAGTCTTTAACTCTTAATAGTTTGACACATTGAGAGTCTAACAAACTTTAAGTCTTTAACTCTTAATAGGCCGACACATTGAAAGTCTGTCACACTTTAAGAGTCTTTAACACTTAATAGTCCGACACATTGTACAAATTGTATGTCTCTCCCATTTAATAAACATGATGTTGAATATTTTAAACTAATTTGACTGGGTGCTGTTGCTGCCTATACACCAAGTCAAATTAGTTTCAAAATATTCAACAGCTTAACTGTATAGTTTTCTGGAAATCGATAGTCAGGGCGTTCAGAGATCGATCGATCCCAACAAGATTGAAGTGTGGGTGGAGATTAGCTAGAGATTGGCTGGGCATAGCTAAAAATGGAAAGGTCCATTCATATATAAGTATAATATAAATATAAATACTCAAGATTGTCTGGCTCAGGTTATTCCCTGAAAATCATAAAAGTTTTGAATTGTCCGAGCTCAAACCCTGCACCGACAAAGTTGAACAATCCTAAGTAACAATCTGAGCTTGTCCGGGATAATCCGATCAAATGTATACTCCTGGTTGGTCCATATTGTAATAACCATGGATATCCTACAATATTCCCAGACTCTATTTATAAATTTGCCCAGGGAAATTCTTGCACCTCCCTGGATATCTGGGTAACCTTTTACAATGGCTGAGTATGTAAACAAGAATTCCGCGGAATAAAATGTCTCACCTGTTTCCTGTTTGTAACAGTGGCATTTACCTTAATATTAAAAAAACCAGTTTTGTATCAAGGTCATAGTGACCGTGACATTTGACCTTGTGACCTCAGTATCATCATGCTACTTCCTAACAGTATAGGCAACCACATAGCCAAGTTTAGTTGTCATAGGATTAACTGATCCTGAAATATAAGCTGAGAAGTTTTGCTAAATGCAAAAACTTACCACTATTGATGCCGTCATCGGAAAAGTGATGCATACATCTCGCTTTCTGCTTCACACGCCAGATATAAATTACTTTCATTTGTAGTTAACTGCAGCTTTACATTCAACCTCAAGAGCCTACGCACTTCCTTTGCAATTTTGCAGGAAGAATCAATTTGTATATGCACTTAGCAATGAAATGTAAAGCCATATTTGTCCGATAAAAAACTTGCCTGATCTGAAGTTAGAAGATGGTAAGTACTTCCTTACACAGCTTGGCATTTCTGTCTCCATCTGCTGAACATTTCTGTAATGCTGTTATACGTCGAAAAGTTAAGGGTTTAAAAAAAGTTGAAAGATTGATGACAGACGCGTGCCATGGCATAAAGCTAGCTTTGCCTCTTGGGACAGGTGAACTGAACAGTATCCTATCTCAGTGTGAAATATGCAGTGTGAATTACTTGTAACAGCATTTAATGAGGCAAGCAAATGCTGTGGCGGTAAATAGCGGATAGTCTAAGAGTGATTGAGGTCTTGGAGTGCTGCGTTATATGTATCAGATTAAATCTCCATTGGGTCAGCTTTCAGTGAAATATCATAGAAGTGGGAAGGCGAAGATTTGAAGAACGATGAGCCAATTGTAGTTGAGGCCACATAAAGACTGTGCTTTATTGGTAACAATTGTTCGTCTCCCATTCCCGGAAGATGCTTTCTTTTGCATTATAATCACTCTCCCAGAATACAGACTAATCATCAAGAAAATAGTTTCTTACATAAAATATATAATGAATACAAAATAGTTGGCAAACACATGATTTATCCACCCATTCGACATGTGCTATTGTGATTAAGGAATACAGTATTCAGAACCAATATTACTCTGAATCTGGGGAATTCAAGTTATGCTGGAGACAATATGAAGCATGCTAGTGAAAGTTGAAAGAACTTAAATGGAAGAGGCTGCTAATAAAAACAACCTTCAGTCAAACTGTTATGACCAGAATCATCAACAGTACTTCAAATATAGGACAGATATAAATGGACAGATCCGATTTGTCACTCAAATTTCTGATGTTGTAAGCATATATATCACTTGGTAGGTGATATAAAATACAATCAAAACTAATCCGAGTGTAAAATATGCAGTGTAAATGTGTGTAATAGTAATTAAAGAGACAATCAAATGCCATGGCGCTATTATCAGACAATCTAATTTAGTGTGAGCTATATTGTATTGCCACGCTATATTTATCCAGATTCAATCTCCATTGGGTCAGTTTTCAATGTGAGATCATAGACGTGTGAAGGCGACGATTTGAAGAATATAATGAGCCATTTGTAGACGAGGTTACACAAAGATTGTGCTTTATTGGTCACCATTGTTCCTCTTCCAATTCACAAATTTGACTGAGCGCTGTTGCTGGCAACAGCGCCCAGTCAAATTAGTTACAAAATATTCAACAGCTTCCCTGTATAGGAATTCTTTTGCATTAACCCTTACAACTCTGATATTAAAATTTTCAAATTAAATTAAAAGATGAACTGGTGCTCATTTTTCAACAAATTTGGTGGAAGATGGTGCTGTGGTAGACAGTGTCATGGTGCTATTAGGCCAGGTATAGGAAATTCTGTGTGAAGTTATATAGTATTGATATTAACCAGCATAAATTAGAATGTTCATAATTGTGACCAACTTAATCATATGAAATCAAGCGTGACGATTCTAGGAATATAGTGGACAGAGGACAATAGCCCAATTAATAGCCAGGACAATTAAAGTGACCCAGCCTGCAGTGTGGACATAATAAATCACAGTATTACAAGACATGTATATGCTGAACTTTTATATATATATCATAACATACTTATGAAAATGCATGTTTATAATCCGTTAACCGTTTTCATTCTGAAGTCCCATAAACATGATTTCAAGACATTGGCATAAGAAACCTGCATATTATTTTGGAAATAGTTTGACTGAAAGTTGTTGCTTCCTCAAGGAGAAACAACTTTTGCTTTGATTGTTTTCAATCATCAGGATTTTCTGAATTTGTCAGAGTAAAATACAGTCACTACGTATACAGAATGAAAGTGGTTAATTATATTTTTCATTGAATTGCATAAATCTGGTATTCACAAAAGTACTATTAGTAAAAACTTGATTCTTTAAACAAATTATTAATGATTTTGAACATGTCTCTTGACCACGTTTTTGTTGACTCTAACGACTACTAGCTATAAAATGTGCATGAATTTGTATACGAGGGAGATAGAGTGAGTGAGAGAAACAGTGAGAGTCAGAGCTAGAGATAAAGAGATAGAATTAGATTGAGAGATAGAATTATACAGTCATACAGATAGATATAGAGATTCATAGACTTAAGAGATAGTTTTCTACAGATAGGTAATTAGTGTTTGTAACATTTACTATCACCAGTTGAACGTGAAGTAAAGTTTAGAATCATTAAACATTTAATATCAGTAATATGTGAAGAACGAGCTTGTTTATTGTCTATTAAAGTGTCTTCACTCGCTGTCTCAGATAGATAGACAGTAGACATAGATTTAAGCCAGAATCGTAGACAGATATAGCGTTCATAGTTTGTATAGAAATTTTGTATCAACATCAGTTTGTGTATAGAGTCAATTTAAAATTATTAAAAGTTGAAGTCATTTATTATTTGAAGAACCGTCTTGTTGAATATTATTGAAGTGTCTTCACCGATTTTTGCCTGCCACCTCATCCTGGCAATTTCTGAAGTGTGGCAGAGCCATTGCCACCCAGCTAATCCCCCGTATTCAGAAATAGGTGGAAAATAGCCCGGTAACAACAGCAACATCATCCACCAAAATTGTTAAAAAATGTACACCAGTTTCTTTGCTATTGATGCAGTAAAAGATAGAATATTGACATCAGAGCGGCAAGGGTTAACCCTTTAACACTTTCACTGACAAATACCTGAAAAAGTTGATTATTTACGATATAAAACTTATTCTGTTGAATATTTTGAAATTCATTTGAAAATATTCAAGTTTTCCTGTATATTTGCCTTGAAAATGATATATGGAGAATTCGTCGGTGAAAGAGTTAATGACCAAATTTGGTCAAGGAAATCAAAACATTTCCGTATTGAATATCCATTTCATCCCAAGACTAGTTGAAAATTTACCACTAGGTTACCGAGCCAATCATTCCAGTGATAAAGTTTCAAAAATAGTGTTCTCTTGGCCGGTAAATGGAGATTCCTCATGACCACTACAGAGTCTGGTTTTAGCCGACTTGGCCATTAAGTGGTTAATCACTCTCCCAGAAGACAGACTAATTATCAAAGATAATAGTTTCTTACATAAAAATATATAGTGAACACAAACTAATCCCCAAACACATTTCTTTAAGCACCTGTTCGACAAATACTATTGCAAACGAGGAATACAACTTCAATATTCTGAAGCAATTTTCTCCTGAATCTGTTTCTAGCTATGCCACACCCATTTCTAGCTTAAAGCTCCACACATCTTTTTACATGTGTTAGAATCAATTTATTTACTTTGAACCCTGAATTCCTAGGATCTCATATTCGAGGTAATTAAATACAGGTAAGTGGTTGAATATTATGAAACTAATTTGACTGGTGACTGTTGTTTTTTTAACTTACCCCTTAGCACTCTGATGTAAAATATTCTATCTTTTACTGCGTCGATATCATAGAAATTGGTGTACATTTTTCAACAATTTTGGTGGACGATGTTGCTATCTACGACAGCACCATCTTCCACCAAATTTGTTGAAAAATGAACACTGCTTCATCCTTTAATTTAATTTGAAAATTTAAAATTTTGACATCAGAGTGGTAGGGGTTAACAACTCCAAGTTGAATTAGTTTCAAAATATTCAACAGAATGTTTATTAAAATGTAAATTCATCAAAGACAAACAGTTCATATAATTTTGTGATGGACTTTTCAATTTTCATGATGGCATTACATAATCATGATTGTGATGAGATAATTAATTATGAGATCAGATACTTGACCGAGTGACAGATCAAATCCATCCATTGCTATCAGAAACGTTAACCATACATCAAATTCAGGACAGATATAAGTTATGATCCGCTACAGAATGAGACTTTAACAGCGGTAACCTCAGCTTAAACCTTTAATCCTCAAATTGTTTTAAGAAAATCAAAATCTTCTCATAGAAACTGTTCATTTGCATGGCAAGAAAAGATTATTTTTGAAAATTTTACCACTGGAATGACTGGCTCGATTATCGAACCAGTCATTTCAGTGCTAAATTTTCAAAAATAGCATTTTGACTGTTTTTATTGTTAACCCTGTAACCCTCATCAGCAAAAAAAATGCTTCTGCAGTGGTCATGAGAAATGTCCATTTGCAGACCAAGAGAAGACTATTTTTGAAAATGTACCACTGGAATGACTGGCTCGATAACCGAGCCATTCAGTACAGTGATAAATTTTCAAAAATAGTATTTTCTTGGTCTGCAAATGGACATTTTCTATGAGAAAATCAAATTTTCTAAAATAAATTCTAACTCAAAATCAAGATTTATTTCAGTCAGACCAATAATTAAAATATCATCATTTTCAAGCAGCTATTTTTGTACTTTATTTTATGATATCTTTGTGTAATAAAAAATAACTAACCCAAATTGCCATGCTACAGTATGGTGTCAATAAGTCTAGTGCACTATCAATATTCTTCATGAAATATTACAGGTTGGAATATAAAGTTATTAACTTCGCTAATGTCAGTGATTCTGATTGTGGTGCCCTTTTGGAAAGTCTAGACAAAGACGTGACTATTTGGGGAAACGAACACGGCAAATGTGCTAACTGGGGCTAAATCTAAGAACAAATCGACTAAGATGAGACCCCAGGGCAAAGACTCTGAGAAAGGGTCAGCATATGCTGGGACGACCACCACTGTGGCATCACCATGCGATGATAATGTTTAAAAGTCTCTCAGAAAGAGTTTTCTGTTTTTAAGAACACCGTTGCCACAATGGCGGATAATTTAGAATGCTTGGTTTCCTCAATTGCGAGGAATTTTCCTGATGATGGCGAGGACGATGAGCCTGAAGATACCCTTCCACAGGAGGTGAACAATTCCATTGTTGCTGATCAGCTCTTGTGTTCTGGAGCGTGTCAAATGAGGCAAGAAGTGACCTGGATGATGTGTCGCAAATTATGGAAGAATTTACGGCGGAGAAGAAGTTTAACGGGCTGCCGATTGACAACATGTTGGCGAGGATTATTGAAAATATGAATAGGTTGAAGATGAGAGATGAAGCTAAAAGAGAAAACGAATCCAAGCAGCCTGTGCTTTGCAACGAATCCAAGCAACAATTGTACAGAGCTTGACCATGATTATACAGATCGCGGATAAGCTCATTCTCGCAATGAGATCAAGCGAGAGTTTGGATTCAGCAGAATTGTTAAAGAAAACAATGGACGCGATCAGCTTGATCTTGCATGGAAATGTTGAACTGAATTTGCAAAGGAGAAATTTAATTCATCCAGACTAAATTTTGAGCTTAAATCTCTGTCAACGATTCCATTTACTTCATACTTGTACAGGGGACAAACTTCCTGAAGACATTCGTGCGTAAAAATCGGGAAGCCGAGATCCAAGGAACGGTTTCATGCATACCAAGCATACGGGGACAAATACCGTGCTGAGAAGTAGTGGAAAAAATCAGAACATTTTTTTAGGGAACTGGGGTGGGAAGAGATGTGGACAGCCACAGAGAAATGTTCTCCAAAACCAGAAGTTCAAAGATAAGAGAGTGCATGCTCAGTACGGACCGCGAAGCAGCAGATGACCTTTCAGGAAGTAAACAAACAGGTATGTTGTAGTGACAAATTCTGTGTCAGAAATGCCAAGAATATAACTTTATTCTCGACAATATGGCAGCTTATAAAATAGAATTTGATAATATTAATCAACAAACATGGCTTCCGAGACCACTGAGATTTAATGACGAGGAATCTAAACTGGTAGATGAAGAGGTTACCAAATGTATTGAAGAGGGATTGTGGACCCAACCATCAGTTGTGAAGGAGAATTTATCTCTAAAGTTTTTTCTGAGACAGAAGAAGAATGGATCATATCAACTTATCTTAAATCTCTAAGAATTTAACAAATTCATCACTTATCGCCATTTTAAAGTGGAGACAATCCACTACTTGGTGAATTTAATTAGTGAGAATTGCTACATGGCATCCTTAGATTTGGAAAATACATACTATTCAATTCCCATTCATGATAATGACTGGAAATACCTAAAATTTTACTGGAAATGTGACCTTTTGCAGTTTACAAGTGTCGCTAATGGGCTTGCTTCTGCACTTCGGCTATTCACAAAGTTGCTACAAACCGGTTTATGGAACTCTGCAGGAGAAGAGATTGGTATCGTGTTGGTACATTGATGATTCCTTTCTAGTAGGGGCTTCGCATAGCGACTGTCTGGATAATGTTACCCAAACACTTCGACTTTTTTAATCATGATTAACTTTGAGAAATCTGTATTAAATCCAATTAAATGAAGTGACAAAATTACTCATTCTTGAACCTATTTGAACATACTATGATAGCACTTTTTGTCTTGTCTTTTCCGGCTATGAAATTTGGACCACCTCATTACAGGAATCTTGAACTCAATAAGAATGCAGCTTTGAAATCGACCAGAGGTCATTATTATGCTCATATGGTACTGTCCAGAGAGTAAATAAATGATATTCAATGATGGATACACAATTTACATTCTGGATATAATAACCTATTTATTGGTCCCTCCAGCAATAGTGCTAAAGACAGATGCTTCGAGAATAGGGTGCGGGCAGTAAGGGATGGTGTGAACACAGGAGGAAGGTGGAACAGTGCAGAATTAAACCTTCATATCAATGTGCTGGAAATGAAAGCAGTTTTCTTTGGTTTGCAAGCCTTAATTCAAGACAAGAACATTCATGTTCAAGTAAAAATTGAAAATTCTACAGCGGTTGCATATATTAATCACATGGGAAGTACTAAATCATCAAACGGTTGGGTCAAGAAATTTGGGAATAGTGTATCAAACATGAAATATGGGCCACAGCAACACATTTAAAATCTAAAATAATGGGCAGACACTAGCAAGTGGCAATATTACACGTAATTTTATAAGTGGAAAACATTTTGTGAGAACAATAATTCATGTTCAAACCGTCGGTTAACAATGTTCTTCAATTTTTTACAATCTCTCTTATACGATGGGTTGTGGTATAGTGCAATGAACACAGCTCGATGTGTGCTATCTTCAGTGTTAGTGCTAGGCGATGGCAAGGTCATTGGTGATGACAGTCTGGTTAGCAGATTTGTGAAAAGGATTTTCCGACTCCAACCTTCAATCAGTGTGAGTGCCCGGTGTCTCGGTATAATGCTACATACGATGTGAATATTGTTTTGAATCTTTTAGGACCCAACTATTAGTTGAATCCCTTACATTATATGGATCAGACACTTAACTTAGTTATGCTTATGGTGCTTATTACAGCTCAAAGATGCCAAGCTTTGCTTCTCCTAGATCTGAAGGAGATGATTAAAGGTTAAGAGAAATTTATATTCATCATAGAACCCAATGTTATAATGCATACAAGCAATGGAAACCTAAATGTTGTTAAATCTGACAAACCTTTAAGCTTAAATATAGATAATACACTTACATCGAATGAGCATATCGGCAAAGTGTGTAAAGAGTTTTCTTCATTCATCTATATGCTAAAGAGTCTTGTATTGTGTCAATCTTCACCTACATTATTTGATAGGCTAGAAATGTCACAAAAGTGAGCTGCTAGAGTAATATAGAACACCATCAGCGCCATTATATAAAACACTACACTGGACAACTTTAACTAAAAGAATGATGATTAAAACGGGCATTATGACACACAGGGCAAGAAATGGGCTTGCTCCCAGCTACATAAAAGACATGTGCATTTCAATCGATGATGCACACACGAGGAATTTGCGCTCAAAGACATTTACTCATTTACAAGTTCACAAGATTAAAACAGATTATGGAATGAAAAGCTTTATACACGCAGCCTGACAACTGTGGAATTCTCTACCTTCAACTGTTACACAGTCTCCCACTTTAATGTCTTTCAAGTTCAATCTTCAGGAATCTATAAATCAAATGTAATAACAAAGTAATAAACTCAAAAGAGTCATTACATTCTGAATTCCAATGGCATAGGTATAAAGCCAGCTGAGTATATTAATGATGACATGATTTAAAGTTTGTTTAGCAGTGACACCCACGCTGCTTTAAGAATAAATAGCTAGCATTCTAATAATTGCATATGATTTGTACACAGGATATAATACATGTATGTAAACTTTTGACTAATAATAGTCGATTTCTAGTTATTAAATATGTTGTATATTATTTGTACATAGTATGTTTCATGTGTAAGTCTACCTGCAGTGTGTTTCTCTGTCAGTTTGTCTGCGTGTGTGCATGTGTATGCGTGTGTGTGCATTTCCTTCTAAGGGCATTGGGAAGATCGATTTTACTGACGTTGTTTAACCACATTAAATAAAGATTATTATTATTATTATTATTATAGGAAATTTTAAGCAAACATATCCTGCTTTCCCAGAGCAGAGGCTTGTGATTCCCACATATGTACAGGATAAAAGATTGTGTGTTCACCATGCTCTTAGTGTGTATTTAAAAATGACTGGAACTCTAAATTATTTATAAGTACTATCAAACCATACAGAGCAGTATCCAGACACAATTTCTTGGTGGCTTAAGAATGTTAAGGCTCTAGCCGGAATTAACATAAATATATCTACGCCACAAAGCTGTAGGTCTGCCACAACTTCTGCAGCATTTTGTAAAGGAGTCGACATCAGGCAGGTTTTAGAAACTACTTGCTGGGCTAGGGAAGCCTTTTGAAAAGTTTTGTTTGAGGCCAATTGAGGTCATACCATCACAATTTTTTGCTGAATGCATGTGTGTTGAAGAAACTGTAATGTGCGCAGATTTCAACTGAGTAGCAGATATATACAATATACAGTGAATATTCTCTCTTATCCAGGATGACCATGGTCAAGTTCGACTTGCTAACTATAGTCAGTTTGATGGTTTACTGAACATGCACAGTTGCTATGCCCAGTCAGATGCTAAATAGTTAACTATAGTTCATTGGTACCCGGTCACCCATTGAGTTACTATTGCAGAAAATTTGGGACTGGGTACTAGTCTCCATTAATCCTTTCTGTTGTCTGTTTGGATGGCCTACGAAAATAGGTTATTTTTGTCCACTAAGATGTCAAAAAGCATGCATATGACATAAAGTGAGAAGGAATAGTGGCTTGGACACATTGACATACAATGGGAAAGCATAATTTCATCAAACCTAAGTTATTTAGTGAAATATTTACACTTTTATATGCATTTATTTCATGGCAAGTGAGCGGTGTCCGCCATTTCAAAAATTTACGCAAATGTCACACTACTCATCTGGACTGAGCTCGGGTGCTCAGTCGACTATAGTTGACTAGCTGGTTAACTATTTGAAGTTTGACTCATAATCCAGTTAACTATAGCTAACTATGGTTAGGAGTCGAACTTGACATATATGTACATAATCTTTATCAAGCTGTCCTGGATCAGGAGTTCTTGCCTAGTGGATGACATTGGAATTGTTTTGACTTATTACTGCACACAAGTGTTACATTTGATGAAACCAAATAGATGGCTTCAAAATCTCATATTGGGCAGAAGCATTCTGATTGGTCGATATAGTTGTAAGATTAACCAAGTCCTATCTGGAAGATGATGATTGATCCTCATTATGTTGAACAAATCAGGATGCATTGGCTAATGTCCCGCCATTATAATTCTCTAAACTTAAAACCCACCCTGAATGATGTGGTAAGTCATATAATTGGCTTTACCTGCTTCGAATAATGAGCTAGCAGATGCTGACTCAATCTCACATTAGCCCTCGCATCCTGATTCGGTCGATATAATAAGGATCAATTCTCATCTTCCAGGTAAGATTCGGTTAATCTTACAATTATCAAAGTTAGTCTTGAACTCATGGCTTCCAAATGGTCATTCATATCACGACCATTGCAGAACACATTTCTGGTGGACTTCACAATCAGATCTGTTACACGGTTAACCCTTTATCCCTCAAATTTGTTCAAGAATATTTTAATTTTCTCATAAAAAATTTCCATTTGCAGATCAAGAGAAGCATGTTTTTGAAAATTTACTACTGGAATGACTGGCTCGGTTATCGAGCCAGATATTCCAGTGGTAAATTTTCAAAAATAGGCTTCTCTTGATCCGCAAATGGACATTTTTCAAGACCTGTGCTGAAGCCATTTTTTAACCCGCTCAGGGTTAATGCAGCGTCACACTGCAATTGGAATGTGTGGAATGAACCCTTTCAATGACAAATCAAAGGCAGTAACGGTTTCCGGTCATATTAATTTCAAAATATTTAACAGCTTTTCTGTTTATTTGCCCCGTCGAGATTGAGATATGGGGGAATTTATTGGTGAGTGTTAACATCTAACTCCATGTATTAGTATATTTTTCTACTGTCTAGCTTCTCATTTGATAGTTTTTCAGATGTTACGCAATGAAACCTCTTCTTTCACAGGCATAATCAGGCAGTTGTCACATTTTCTTCCAATGGTCAAAGATCGGTTAAATCTAAAACGATCTACCAATCTGATTCCAATGTATTACATTCACAAACTGCTCAAGGAGTGCACTGGATGCACTCAAACTCACTTCTTGGAACTCTGTTCCTTAAAGTTCTCATAAATTGATAAAAACATGTGGATCTTAATTACATGTATGGCTATTTGATAACTTATGGCCACTTTAACTAACAAGACTAGAAGCGTAGCTGTCACAGTTACATAGGAGTTAGTAGTTACATATTTGATGGTGTCATTATTTCAGATTCTATTGTCCTCATAGGTATGCACTAATGTCAGGATGAAACCATTCTCGTAGTGCTAATGCTAATTTGACTGAAACTTGTCCTGCTGTGTTCCAAGGCAAGCACACAGTAAGCATATAACATAGTTCATTACCAGCTGTTTATTTCCTATGGTGTAAGTGAAACAAAATATATTTATAACAGGTTTCCTGAAATCTGTTTCTGCCTATAGCAGGAACAACTTTTCATCATAATATATAGGATAATGTATCTTTCACTAGGCAAAGATTTGATAACGATTTGACTGAAAATTGTTGATGCAAAAACTTTCCATCAACGAATTTGCAAAATCATGAACAGAACAGTCAGAGTTGCAAGACTTGATGAATATGTTGTGAATGACTTTATTGAGGCTCTGCTGAATAAAGTAGTAACAAAACAAGTACATACACAATTAGTTACGCCTGTCTCATATGCGTATTACAGTGTGAAATATGTTCACAAAGATTAGTCTACCAGCGCTTGCGCATTCATCTCTGAGATAGGCCTACATGGAACAGAATGAATAATACACTTACCTCCTTATTAATACTGAAATTAACAAAGTTTAAAATCATACCAATTCCATATAACATATAGGCCTAACAAGCTTTACATGCATTTGTAAGTCACTATAACTGAAAGTTCAGTGATTATATTGACAAAGTTGTGCTGCCTTAGTCAGAAAGGCCAATCAAGAAAGTTGCTCGAAATATCTTCAGCAAATCTTACAGCATTGACTGCGCTGCTGATTATTTTGAAAACAATTTTATTGAAAGTTGTTGCCTCAACAATTTTCAGCCAAATCGTTAACAAATCTTTATCTACCGTATTCCTCCTAATATGATAATAGGTATTAAATTTCCAAAACAACATCTCTGAGAAAGGGCTTACATTAAGGAAATTTCAAGAATTCTTTAAAATGGTTAAATAGGATTGACAATAACATGAAACACAATTTCGTGGTACGAATTCTCGCGACCTTATGACGGCATGTAAGTGAAATTATTAAATGAGCCTAAATATTGCATATCCATTAATATAGATCATTTAATGCATCAGAATTTATCCTGAAACTGACATAAAATCTTGTGTCGAAAAGATGTCAGTTATGGTTAAATCAAATTAAGAAGTATCAAGAACACGAATATACGCCTCCAATCACAAAAGAACACTATTTATAAAGTGAGAACTCGGATATAAAAATCCTAGACTCAGACTTCTCGGAAATTGCTATATACTATCATTGCATTTTGCGGCCAAGTATTGTACTATCCGAATAATGGCTACCCATTTCATAAATTATTGCTCATGATAGGCATTGTTTCAAACAAGAGGCCCAAGAGCCTGTGACGCTCACCTGGACCATTGACATTTGAACCATTTGCATTTAAATAGACATGATGGACACAAAATTCTGTATATCCATTCTGAAGCCTACCTACATAGTGTCCTTCCAGCTAAGTTTGATTGAAATCTGCCAAGCAGTTAATGAAGTGTAGGCTTTTAACTGATTTACCAAAACTTTTGGAAAATCCAAGATGGCCACCCAAACATTGACCAATCAAAATTCTGCATACAAGATCTGGAGGTTGCTATCATAGGGTCCTTCCATCCAAGTTTGGTTGAAATTGGCCAAGCAGTTGATGAGGAGGAGCGTTTTAAATGATATCCGGTACGTTTTCATAAAATTCAAGATTTTCACCAAAAAATTTACCAATCAGAATTCTGTATACAAGTTCTGACACCTACACCCGTAGGGTTCTTCCAGCCAAACTATGTTGAAATCCACCAAGCGGTTAATGAGGGGTAGAGTTTTGACAATTTACGGTAATCTTTTTAACAAAATCTAAGATTTTCACCCAAAAACTTAATCAATCAAAATTCTGAACACAAGTTCTAGAGCCTACCACCATAGAATCCATCTAGCCAAATTTGGTTGAAATATGTCAAGCAGCTATGTAGGAGTAGCATTTTGACCTTTTCAGGTAAATTTTTCATAAAATCTAAGATTTCAACCCAAAAAATTAATTAATCAAAGTTCTGAAAAGATGTTCTAGAGCCTACCACTATAGAATCCATCAAGTAAAATTTGGTTGAAATATGTAATTTTAGCAGCTATGGAGGAGTAGTATTTTCATCATTTCCATTAGATTTTTAAAACAAGAGGTCCAAGGGGCCTGTATTGCTCACCTGCATCATAGGCATTTCAACCAGAAAGGCCATCAACAATAAGTAGAACCCTACAGAGTTGAGCAGAATTATAACAAGAAAACAGAAGCCATGTTTCTTTATGTATCAACTACTTTTGAACAAAACTTAATGGCCCTTAGTCTCTTATCATATCTCCCAAATTTCGGCCCAATCCGTTCAACGATTCTGGATACGAAGTTGTTTTCGCGAAAACTATGTCATTCAAGATGGCCACCAAGCCAATGGACCAATCAGGTTCTCTTGAACAAATTGGTTCTCCTCCTGCATTAGATGATGTTTCATGAGTTTTGAATCAACCCTCAAGCAGTTTCATTTGAACAAACTTAGACCTCTATGCCCTAAGGCTGCATTCTGCCAAATATAATTGAAATCAGCCCAGTGGTTCTTGAGAAGTCGTTTAAAGAATTCCCCATTGCTTTACTATGGGCCCATTGCTTTACTAAGGGAGCCTATGGCAGGAAAGCAAACCAAGATGGCAGTCAAACCGTTTATCCTACAGTCTCGAAAGTGGCATATTTGAACTCGCCACCCTGATAAGCATATATACAGCAATTTTCGCCATCAAAATACATCAAATACACAAAAGCCAATATGACCAACAAACGCAAAATTTGGATTGGTTGATGGCGGCCATGTATTTTAACATATGAACTTCCCTTGAACAAACTTGAATGGACCTTGGTCCCTAAGCAGATTTCCCAAATTTACAAACTATCCCTTCAGCGGTTCGGGAGAAGTCATTTTCGCGAAAACTAGGTCATCCAAGATGGCTGCCAGGCAAATCGTTCAATCAGGTTGCCTTGAACAAACTTGGGTCTACCCTTGCACTAGATGACGTGTTATGAGCTTTGAATCAATTCCTCCAGCGGTTTCGGAGAAGATGTTTTAAAGTGTTTCTAAAAATTGGCTATTTTGGGCGGCGCCCATCTTGGATTTTGGCCGATCGGCTTCGTTTGAACAAACTTCAATCTCTATGCCCTAGGGATGCTTGCTGCCAAATATAATTGAAATTGGCCCAGTGGTTCTTGAGAAGAAGTTGTTTAAAGAAAAAGTTGATGGATGACGGACAACGGATGGATGGATGAACAGATGTCGGATGGTCGCCACTGCATAAGCTCACTTGGCCTTTCAGGCCAGGTGAGCTAATAATTCAAGATTTTAAATGTCTTCCATTGTCCAACAATTATGGCTGCAAGGTTAAATGTCTTCCATTGTCCATCAGTGATGACTGCACGTTTCAATGTCTTTCATTCTTCATCAATTTTGGCGACAAGGTTCAATGTCTTCAGTGTTCATCAATCATGACAGCACGTTTCACTGACTTCCAGTGTCTTTAATTTTTAGTTTTTATGGTTCCCCTGGATGTTGGCTTCAATCTTTCCCTTTTATACGTATCAGCAGCAATTTCCTAGTGTAGGACTTCCATCTATGTAAATTCATTTATCTCAAATATATTCTTTGACGAAATAAGTGGGTCTGCATTTTTACACTTTTTTATTTTGATTCAAACAGGCTTATGATCAGAGAAATAACTTTCAAATACACCAGATGAAACTAAATGATCAGGAAGATCTGTGTAAAAGTGGTTTAGTAGAGATCCATAATTAGTTGTAGGATCCTTGATCAATCGTCTGCATCCTTCTCTTCGCAGCTTCAAAGAACAGCCATGAGGTTTTAAAAGATCAATATTTAAATCTCCCAAAATTACAATTGGGATCCGCTTATCAATTGATAAGGAATCCAAAAAATGTTGCAATTCACACACACTAGTTTTTGGTGAACTGTAAAGACCTACTACCTGTAATTTTGTTATCATTCAAATATTTCCCAATATTAACATCACACATTCTAATGCAGTTCCAGATCTATTTGTTGTTTTTTCAATATGAATACATTTTTCTTCAATCTCAGAGTAGCTGTATACTGCAATTCCGTAAGCTGAAGGAGCTGTGCTGAAAGTGTTCCAGTCAAATCTCTTTACATGATATCCAGGAATTTCAATGTCTGCATCTGATGTGTTGCTTCCTAGTTTGGTTTCAACATAAAGACTGATATCATTGTTTACAATGTTGTGATCATGTTGAATATCTGCTATGTGCTTTTTCAAGGATCGTACATTGTGGAAAAGTATTGTAAAATTGTTTATATCTTTTTCATCTAGGAAAGTAAAGTCTGGAACAAGATTCATATGCTTTTGTAATCTGTTCATTTCATCTTTAACTGCTTGACATAGCGAAATGCTCTGTTCATTAAGATCTATTAAAGACAGATATTCAAGGGACTTAACTCTGGTCAATGCCACATAATGTGCGTGCACAAAGCACCTTTCACTTAGATCGATTACGGCCAAATTCATTGTATCTCCCTGACACCTATGAACTCTTTTGGCTGGTGATGGTCTAAGAGGAATCTGTGTACGCAAAACTTTCGTAGATTTGTAACGGCCAACAGGAAACTGCTTTTTAGCTTGCGATACAGGTGTCCAGTTCCTGCCCATGTCCTTTGTATAAAGATGTTTCTTGTCTTGTCTACATTTGGTGCCACAGGTTCATTGTCAAACTTGACCCATATATATGTATCGCGAGACCCTGATACATGTTCACCGGTCAAAGCCATGACTGTACATGACGCTCCATTTGCAAGTCCATCATCTACATCAACATTTGTTGACAACTCTGCTTTTAAACCAATGGCAAGTTGGCGTAATCTCAGCAAACCCATGAATGATCTGGTACAACCGTTAGTATTTTTAGCTTTACCTCTGGCGTAACATCTCCTATGACTACATCTCAGGCTCTAACTTCAAATCTTGTACTTTCCTCCGAGAGATTGTATACAAATGTATTATGATTACTGACAGATACATTCTTTAGAAATATGTGCGAAGCAGCTCATGGATATCTTGGAGAATTAACATTTTTATCAATTAATCTTGTCTTTAACAGTTTAATATCATCACGTGTGTGCTGTGCGCTCCTGAGACGATTCAGTAGGTTAGCATATTGAATGTCATCTTTTTGTCTCATAATTTGAATGAGCGAAAACACTTTAAAATGTTCTGTCCACAAATTTGTTGCCAATGGCCCATAATCATCAGTTAAATTGTTAAAAATCCATCCATCAAAAACTGGTTTTAGCTGCTATAACCATTACAGAAATTTAAGCGTGCGATAAGCTAACGATGCTAGCTCGCAGTGTTAGTTCGCGCAAGCTATCCACAAGCACACCGCGTTAGCTTGCGCAAGCACACGATAAGCTCATATTTGAAACATCGTGAGGTTACACGAGCTTGCACAAACATAACATTTGCCTACCCGCGTGCTCCTGCAACCTTAACCGCGCGCTCCCGCAACCTCGCGCACGTTTAACCACGTACTCCCACAACCTCACGCATGCTTAACTGAGCACTCCCACAACCTTGCGCACGCTTAACCACGTGCTCCCGCAACCTCGCGCATGCTTGACCGTGCGCTCCCGCAACCTCGCGCATGCTTAGCGCACTCCCATACACTTAACCGCACGCTCCCGCAACCTCGCTTAGCCACGAGCTCCTGCAACCTCGCGCACGCTTAACCGCACACTCCTGCAACCTCACGCATGCTTAAACGCGCGCTCCCGCAACCTCGTGCATGCTTAACCTTAATTAGAGATAGTAATCGTTTTGACAGGCTCCAGGTGAGCTAATAATGAATATCAAATATATAATTTCAGCAATGCATTAACGCTGTACGATACCCTGGTTGATATGTTTGCTATTAATGGGCATAACGGCCAAAACCAGCCTCTGCTATGGTCTTGTGGAATGTCCATTGACAGGCCAAGGGAATACATTTTTTGGAAATTTACCACTGGAATGTTGCTGGCTCGATAACCCAGCCACTCATTCATTTTACTGATAAATTTTGTAGACTTGTGTTCTCTTGGCCTGTAAATGTACATTCAATTGGCAGGTATTTACATTTTCTTGACCAACTATGACCAATAAATGGTTAACCACAGATTGTTAACATATTACGTACATGTATTAATAGAAGGCCACTGAAGTTGTCACTGCATTACTATAGAGAATACAGTTAAAGAAGTTGCACCAAAACTGGTATCTGTCAATAAATTGCAGCAAATCAACAAGATACATACCTCCCAAGACAGCTATTTCCATTTTAAGGTTACTTAGTGCTAAGCATTCTATTTAACAGTTTTATCAGACTGTTCAAAATAGTAAATTCTGTATCCATAACTCATAGCCCATGCATATACTAATAGTCAATGCACTGGATTTCCTCAAAGACTTAAATTTCCCACCAATTTTAGCAGGTCATGGCCAGTTCAACTCAACTCAGAGTTATAACACCTGGAACCAGTGTTATTGCCTTTCTTTATATATGTATGCACAGACTGAACGAGAAAATGAGGTTAGTTTGCACGAGGTTGCGCAAGCTCGTGCGAGTTTGCGCAAGTTTGCACAAGCTCGTGCAACCTAACATGAAAATTAAGTTTGCTTGGGCGAGCTCGCGAAAGAATAATGGTTAGCTCCCGCAAGATTGTGCTAGCTCGCTGCAAGGTTGCGGCGAGTTTGCACAAGGTTGCGGCAAGCTTGCGCAAGATCATGCAATCTAAAATTCTTACCACATGCTTGGCGCACACTCACGGCGTGCCTAAATTTCTGTACGGGAAAGCTCCAACAGCAATAATTGAAACCCCACCAAATGGTGATGATGACCCCATAATTTGCTTTAGCCGTCCATCAATAAAGCGAAGCACCTTGTTGCCAACCATTGATATATCATCAATAATGATTATTACCTTTACATGATGGTACTTGCATCTGTAAGCATTCAAAGTTTCTGCTCGCAAAGGTTTGTATGCTAAACCTTGGGAAGCAGGAATGTGAAATAAATTGTGAAGAGTACCACCATTTACCAAAAAGGTAGCTTTTCCTGTTGGTGCACCAAGCAATACTTTAATCTCATCTGGGTTTGCACCTACATCTCTGTTTAACTCTCTGATAAACATTTGATAGACAGCATTTATAACTGCTGTCTTTCCAACACCGGCACCCCCTATAAGGAATACTTGAAAGGGCTTCAGATTTGATTTTTCTTTTATAAAACTCTGTATACAATAAAAAAATTGTCTCTGCTCTTTGTTTAGCACTTGGACCAACTTATAATAATCACAATCATTCTTCATCTGACTGACATGTTCCATCATCTGACAACTATCACCTTTAATGCCCAGTGTTGTATCTATCTCCACTGAATCAATATTATTGTGTTCAAGAGGAATGTAGGAAGAAAATTCTGAGGACATGAGAACCTCTGCATTTCTATCTTCTGAATCTGTGTGCTGAGTGTTTGGGGCGACACTATCACCACTGATCTTACATATCATGTTCTGAGAGATGACTGACTTGCTGCATTATTTCATCAAGGAGTTCTGAATTATAGTTGTAATATTCCATCTTATGTAGCACTTCTGTTTTTTCTTCGTCTGGCATTTGAACATAGCTCTAATAATATGAGTGGCAGCTGCCAATTATACTATGTTTTTGTCTCCATGGATGAAATAACATTAGAATTTCTCTATAATCGTTTTCTTTATCACGGTCCATATTATATTTCACATATCGAATCACTCTGGGTTGTTTTCTCTTCACTAATACACATCCCTTCCCTGCATTAAACTTTACTTAATCTACATCATGCTTATCTTCAATATCCCTATCGTCTTCATCACACTTGTGTTCAAACTCAGCATACTTATTTGTACTAGATTTTTTTCCTGGTGTATTTTGAAACGTAATCAGCAAGACAAAGATCTTGAAGCTAACGCAGTCTATCTGCAGAATAGTCAATAATACTGTGTGCAGCTATATTGGTAGAGTCATCTGGTAATGCATGCAGGATTGTGAAACTTTTCAACATTATTGTCTTTTGGTCAAGTTGGGCTGTGTTCACAAAAACAACACCACGTGAAGATTTGTGTAAGGAGCGCTGCATAATCAAATATACAGCTTCTTGCGGAGAAATTTCAACATTGTTCAAAAACTTGTTTCCAATCAATCTAACCTGTTGTTGCTTCAAATCTGTATTTCCTTGTTTTGCTTCTTCACATGCATGAAAAAGAAGATTGGATATGCCCTTTTGGGATTTTGATATATAATTGACAATATACATCGCACAAGCGTAGGCATCTATTATAAATTGAAAGTCCATGTTGGCTCTCCAACATTCCAAAAGCAAAGAATTGTAATTATTATTTCTTATCGCATTCAGATCTCATTTAAGGAACACCTTTCTACTTTGAATTGATGATCTAATTGCAAGGAGATACTTTTCTTCTGTCACACCAAGTTTTAGGACGACCTGAAATGCATTATCATCTTCATCACTCTTTATATTATTTAAGAATTCTTGAATCTTCTGCCATCTTTCTTTGTGTTGTTTTATGTCTACTTTTGCCATCTCAATGGGCAGTGGATCCAATATAATTGTTTTTCTCAAGGGTGGCATTGGAAAATGAAATCGGCACTCTGTTTTGTTTTTCTTTTTGCATGATCTTGAATGAGAATGTTGTTGTCTTGAGACTAGATCTCCTAATTCTTTAGAATACTCACATGTAACATATTTGTCAATGTACTCTGTAACTATGCGATTACTCTCTTCATTTTCATCATCATTTTTGGTGCATCCTCAGCCCATAAAAGCATGTGTACATGGGGAGAGCCTCGCATCTGGAACTCAATCTTACCGAAGTAGTCAACAATTTTCCCCACTGGATTTGATCTATTCAGAAGCACTGTGGAAATAAACTGCTTTAACTGGTCATCAAAGTGGCGTGCTGTTGTAACAGAACCGTTTTTCAAAAAAGAAATTTTTTTAAACCAATCAAAATGAGCAATTTCTTCATCTGTGTAGTCGTGCTTCTCAACAGTCTTACCAAGTATTTGGAGTAAGTGAGTCCATTTTGTATCTGCCGAAGAGAATGAGGCAAACCATGTAGGAACACCAAGATGATGAATCATAGAAAAGATGTCCTTCTTAACCTTTTCCCAATAAGGTGGAGAACCTCCTAAATCCTTAAATATTTTGTAGCCATCATCAATTTGAACACTTTTGCTAATGTTTTCCTAACACTTTTGTTAATTTAAGAAATCCAGCTGTATATTCATTCATGCCTTTGTCTTTTCTCAAACACCTACTTGCTTTATCTAAAATATATTTCATTTGCAATTTCTTTACCTTATAAAACAAGTTGGGAATGTGTCCTGCTAAGCGGCGATCAGAACGCCTTAGTTCTGATTTGCAGAACTTACTGTAGTACACTGTAATAGCTTGATTTTTGCCATCTGGTTGTTCTTGGCTACAGTAAATTGTCAAAGATAAAGATTTTGAGTGCTTGTCTAGAAATATACTGATAGAAGAAGCTCCTTCTCCAGGTGCCAAAGTAAACAATTCTCTGGATTCTTCTAACACATCCGGAAACCGAAGCATTGTATCAAATTTTCCTGCTGGCAGATCTTCCTGCTTGGTTTCATCTCAACAATCAACATTAGATTTTTCAGCCTCTTCAGGGGATTGATTGCTTCTCATATCATCTGTCTGGCCATCATTATTTTCATCTGTATTTATATGATCATAATGCCACTCTGTATCAAGTTTAATTCCTTCTTGCTGAAAAAGTGTGCTATTCATCAACAATCATTTTACTGCATCTATTACTTTGTTTGGTCATATATTTTGATAAAGGTATTTCCTTTGATAAGCCATTCTTCTCTTTAATTTTACAGGAATATATGCAGCATCATCATGTTTGTGTGGTAAGGATGTTATTGTCATATTGACATTTGTTGGGACATTCACGATATTGCCATGCAAACTTATTTGACCACCTTTTGGTAATTCATGCAATTGCATGAATGGAATACGAGGAGCAACAAATCTTTCCTCCAGATTTGATATTTCTAATTCATTTGATTTTTGTGGGAAAATTATGCCATTAGCTTTAGAATATATTCCGAATATAATTTTGACAAGTGCTGCATACTCATTCCTTTCTATTTACACTATGAATACCAGTAAAGATTTTATCTTTAAAGCTTGTATCCGTAATCATAGTTCTATTAGCTATTGAAACGTAATGTCTAAACCACAGTTGATCACAAGATGTACATATGTACTCTGGCCGACTTTCTACTGTGTTATGGAAGTGCTGTACTATAAATGCCTCTTTGTTTGACTTCCTTCGCTGTTTTTCTATATTACAAAATGATGCATCATTGCGCTGCTTTTGCTTATATGTTCTTTCATATTCTTTTATATTATCATCTTCTCTTTTCATTCTTTTGTAACTAGTTTCATAGTGCTGAAAATCAGGATTTTTCATCTTGAGTTGCTTTTGTTCCTTTTCCTTCTCTTTAAATGCTTGATCTTTTCTTCTCAGTTGCTTTTGTTCCTTTTCTTTCTCTTTAAAGTCTGAATCTTTCCTCTTGTATTTTTTTTATTCCTTTCTTTCTCTCGAAAATCAGACACTT